>JAMKPZ010001147.1:0-35651 GCA_024699675.1 Amphibolis antarctica
AACTTTCTTCATCGTCAGCGGCAGCAGCAGCAGCGTCACCGGTTTTGTTGCAGCCATCCATGAAACCATCGAAGAACTCGTCGAGGTACGCCGCTGACATCTCGTTCCAGGACCCATGGCGAGCGGTGATGCGCCACTGCTGGTCGGCGATCATGTGGGGAGAAAGCCCCCACCGCTCGAGTTCCTGGACCGAGTGGTGGATCGCGAGGCTGTATTCCCCACCGGTCCCAAGCTGCATGACCCGGTGCTCACAATTTCCAGGGTTGCTAAGTCTCTCGAACTGTTCTACCGTCCACTTGAACCACTTCATGAGAAAAACCCGGGAGGTCAGGCCATGCGAAACGATTATAAGATTGGTTTCGAATCTGTCGTCCTGGTTCAGCCTCTTCATGTGTATGTCCCTCCATAGGGTTTCCATGAAACCTGCAGCAGACCACCAGCCATGGTGAAACGAGAACATCGTACATTACAAAATGCTTTTTGCTTTTTGCTGCAACAATATTTCAGATACAAGATCCCCAGGTCATTCCTTCCAGCCTGTGATTAACGAGAGAACAAAAAGATTGAGGCATATTTTAGCCGTAATTCGTTGACTTCTCTATTGGTTTTACCACCTCAAAATTTGACCTCCATTTTTGTGAAGATTATGAGAGGACCAATCGCTTATTTTAATGCAGACAAAGCATGGGTTTGTGAAGATCATAAGAACCTTCAAAGATTACAAAATTTACATGAATTTTTACTACGTAAAAGAAAAAATAGAAAGAATTTTTTTCATCTCAAAAGTTATATTGACCTAAGAAAACATAAACTTCTAATATACCTAATATCTAAATTTTACCAAACAAAGTCAAATCAACCCTGTTCTCCTCTGGGTCAGACTTATTGACAAGGGAAAGACAACAAATTAGTAATGTCTCCTTTGAGACCGGTCATCTGACAGGCGCAGCGTGTTAATGTATCCAAAAAGAAAGTCTTTAGGTGAAGAGCATTCACCACGCAATTGGGAATTGAAATTGTAAAACACAAGGGAAGGGAGTACACGTTATTGGTAGAGGCAGAAAACATCATCTTCACATAAATCAAACAACTAAGGAATCATTCACAACCCTAGGAGAAAAAATAATTTTTAAGTAAATAATTTTGAAATGAGATGAAGAGAAATAATGATTTTGATAATGAAAGATGTAAATTAAGGAATGTCAAATGTCATGGTGAAAATAAAAATAATTTTAAAAGTTAAAAGTAGAGAGTAGTGAAATATCTCTGAACCATTCTACATGTTAAAAAAAAACCATTTGATTGTACTAAAACTGATAGAAAATGTCATTCTCGCCATCAATTCCTAATCCTCTTCGTAATCAGGGTTCGGTCCATCAGAAACTAGCACAGTAAATGAGGCTTGATAACACATATTATAAGAACAGAAAAATGAATTTGCTCAAAAGCAGAGTGCTTACTAGAAAAATAAAGCATGATATGTGAAAAGAAAACCTGGTGGATCATAAACACGCATCTATTTATAAAGTGATCAAAGAAAATAAAAAGGAAAAGGCATTTTGATCGTACTTGAGACCCGATCGTAGACATCGGCGGCGGATTCGCCGTCAGGGAAGCGGAAGAAGAACCTGCCGAACCTCTCCCTAGTCTCCTTGACGACCTTCATCCTCTCCTCCACCTGGAAGTTCCCAAAGTCCTGCTCCCTCACCCGGCACTCCTGCCGGACCCCGATCATCCGCTCCTTGGGGAAGGCCCTCCCCATCTCCCGCAGCGTCGATCGGGTCCTGACGTAGGGGGAAACGTAGAAGTAGACCTTCCAGTTCTCCCCCCCTTCGTCCAGCGTCTGCCGTATCCGATCTCCCGCCGCCCGGGCCTGCGCCACGCCCTGAGGCGTGAGAGGGATCTTGTAGTCCGGGGTGGTGGTGTAAGCAGAGGTGTCGAGGTTCCCCTGGCTCTCGCCGTGCCTGACCAGGATAATCCGCTTCGGGAGCATCCTCTGGCCGTTGCCATTGCCATTGCCATTGCCGTTGCCGTTGCCGTCGCCGTCGCTCATCTCCTCTCCAACCATGTATGAGGATGGATCTGTATTATTGTATTTATCTGCTTCTGATGATGGAGCGCTGGAATTTGAGATTTGCGGTTTATTAATGAATTGATTCAATAAATCAATTACTTAGGGGTGTTTGTGCAAGTTTGATAAGTTTAATAAATTAAAAAATTTTAAAATTGTAAAAATTATGTATTACTTGAAAATACATGAAAATTATTAAATTGAGTATATTTAATATAAAGTTGAATTTTTGAACTTAACGTTTTTTTTACAAACACTTAAATTTTTTTACACATTTTTATTTTTTTTACAAATTTTTACACAATTTTAACTTTTTATTAAAATTATGTATTTAATATAAGTTTAACTTTTTTTTGGACTTAGCTTACAAATTACGTATGGGACAACAATTCCTCGATGCCATGACTATTATTTGTGAAGCATTTGAAAATATTTACAATTAATTAAAATTATTCCCTAAGTAAAGTCAGCAGTTGTTTTACCTCTCACCATGGTAACTAAAGTCGAACAGCTTGGATGGTTAATGTAAATTTGAATTCTAAATCATTGACTTTCTGTAATTTAAACTGCTGGGCTTCGGAATTGAAAAGGTTAAACCTAAGTTTAGACTTTGATTTAGTATAAAATTAAAACCTTGAATATGATTATTCATAAGATACATTTGTTTCAATTTCGAAGTATAACTTTTAACTTTTGAAGTAATATTATAAAGTATATTGAAAAAACAATGTCTGAAAGAAACTGTTGTTCAACAATGTTCTAGAAAAAATTTCTTAAGGCCGGGACAAAAGATCAACCTGTTATTTTTTTTCTTTAAACATCAAACCCTAGAAATTGTAATTGGTCAAAAGCAAGGAAACGAATTACAAACCAAAGACCACAAGACAACCTGCATCCAGTTCAGAGTCTCATCCAGATTCAAACAATCACAGCAATAAATTAACTGCACCAAGCAATCACCAGAAAGCATGGTTTCTCTTTTTTTACACAGAAAAGAGGTGAGAGCAAGCAAGCGCAAGGTTGGGCAAGTCATGAAACATATTTATGGAGTGGTGGTAGGCAAGTAACAAAACATTTTTATGGAGTTGGTTCTATTGAAGGGAATCAGCAGATAACAGGATTATGTACAAAGGATTCTTGGAGTGTTCCTCTTTAAAAGAGTGAGTGAAGCTGCCATCAGCACCATAACGTTCACAGAACACGGATAGCTTCAATTTCTCTGCGATGCACCATGATAAATATGTGGATGGCTGGTGCTTATGCTGATTTCTTAAAGGATGGGGAAAAAAAACATAATAATCAAACTTGGAAGAATATGTTTTAGTGAGGCCAACAATGAGGGAGCCTTGCAATCGATCCATCAGCTTTACTACTGCAAGGAGGAAAAGGTGAGGAGAATATGTATGTAAGAGATTGAGTGTCAAAAAACCTTGTTATATGGTATAATAATGCAAGTAATTGTTCTGGGTTGAAGAGAAACTACTCACTGTTCCTCGTGAAGACAAAAAGTTACTCGGAGAAGGAATATATGAAGGGACTAGCTCAGCTCTGCCAGGAACACCAACAGAGGACTCAGGGAAAACATATTTTTCAGATGTACCACGGTCCAGCACCATCAGAGAGGCCATTGTATCGCCACCACCACCATTTGATGCTGTAGCATCTACCTTTAAGGTTGTAACATTCTGCCCTTAAGAGAATCATCAACACCTGAGATGAAACCAGTACTTTCCTGTTCATGAAGTGAATGCATTGATGCTTCTTACCGTGCAAGAGTCTTTGATGTGGACCACAACAATAGTTATATCATCAGTTCGACTTTCGTGTTCTAGCCATTGCTTGTATGACTCAACTGCAACTGCTGAACAGGCATCACGAGGATCGTTGTACTTTGCCACCTGTATCAAGGAGAAGGTTTTGCAAGTGGTTATGATGATATTAAACAAGTTAAGAAACCAGTTCCAAGCCATCATAGAAATCTGGAAACACGTTGGTATTAATTGTAAAAGCCAAATGAATGATTAAGAATGGTAAATTGACATCCAATTATCATAATGTTAGTTCTAGCATACATATAAGTTACGTTGATAGAGAGTCGGCCACAGGAGAGGCAACAATAGAGAGGCTCATCCGATGAAAGTAAATGGTGGAAGGTGCGAGAAGGATGAAACTGCAGTGGGTTGCAATTAGGATTTGCAAAGAAAGAGAGAGACAAAGAGGGAGATTTGGACAAAAGAGATGACTGCAAAAGAGATGAGAGAGTTGCTTTGTTTGTGTTAGATTGAGTAGTTGCTTGTCCAACTGAATGGAAGAGACACTTGTTTGTCCAAGCAAAAGGGAGTCGCTTGAATATATGCAGGTAGAGAGGAATGAGACCAAGTGGATAGTTAATAGTGGTTGGAAGGAAGTGACATCTAAGGTTCCTACTCCTCACCTAGGGTTTCTCTCTTTTTGGGACTTTCAAAACTTAAACCCTGATACCATGTTAAAAATAAGAGAAATGATTAAATTATCTTCATTATCTAAACATAAGGTTTCTAATATAAAGGCTAGATGACACAAAAAAATAAGTTTAACCAATGTAAGACTAAACTCATACACACCTAACACTTAATACATCATTTACTTGAACAATATTATAACTATAATTTTTCAAATTTTTAAGAATATCTAAGATAATATTATATTCAGAGTGTAAACAAGTTATCTCCAACTTTTTTAGAGTATGCAAGCAAAAGTCCCTTATTTTTATTGTTTCGTCCAATGCTATTGTGTCAATAACCTAGATTTTTCCTATCGTTCTACAACTTTATTCTTTCCTTTAATTAGTGAGGATGCTTATCTTTGAACCACTAATGGGATTCACATCAATAGAACTGTTCCATTATGTCTACCGACAATTAGAGCAAATTCAACATCACCATTCTATAGAAGATATTCAAAGCCTGAACATCTATGAATGTGAAATTGCATTTATATTATATGCCTTTTGACATATAATACCCAATTGCATGTGACATGGCCCTAACAACCAATATCAGAATATACACTCAATTTTCACGGTAATGAAATATTAAAAACCAGCTCTCTTGAACATGTTCCTAATTTGGAGGATAAAATATACGTGCCTTAAGTAGCATGTATGACTCCAGCTAACAACCTATACCATAATTTCATTATATGGAGTAGTTAATTTCAAATGTTAGATTAAATTACATAAGTTTAATTTTTTTTACACAATTTCTAACCAAGTAGTTTTAAGCTTTCCTCTACTTCTTTTAATTTCTTCTACACTAATTAATTTTCCTTTTCTGATTGAAGTATTTTTTGGCCTACTAAGGATACGATTAAACCACTTAAGTTGATTTTCTCTCATCTTATCTTCAATTAATGCAACTACTACTCTATTCCTAATACAATCATTGTGTACTTTATTTTTCATTGTATTATTTCTCATCTACCTAAACATTTGCACTGTTACAACACTAACTTCTTGTACATGATCATACTTTATAGTTCAACATTTTAAACCACAAAGCATAATTAGGTGAATAGCAGTTTATATAATTTTTTATTAATTTGAAGGGCATCCTCTTATCACATAAAACCTTAGAAACATTTCTCTACTTCATCCACCTTATTTTAATCCTATGAATCACATATTCTATAATTTCTCTATTACTACCTATTGTAGATCCTAAATAATTAAAAGTTTTACTTTATGAATCACATAGTCATCTCATTATACATCTTCATCATTATTTCTATTTTTGTTGAACCTAAACTTTATATATTCAATTTTTTACCTTCTCAATCTAAATTATTTGTCCTATAAAGTATTCCACCATATTTCTAATTTAAAACTAATTTCTGTGTTACTTTCATCAACCCATACATTAGGATATTTTTCTTTAAATTTTCTTGTTTTTCATACATAACTAAGATAAACAGGTATGAAATTAAAAAAGGACCCTTGATGTAAACTTATATCTATTAGAAATTCTTTAGTTTCTCTTTTTGTAGTTTTAACATTAGTAATTGCTACTTCATACTTTTTTTTTATAATATCAATACATACTATAGATTATGTGGCTCATTCCAAGAATTATAACAGCACTGTGTGCATGCTTGACAAATATTTTCGTGTTTCAGGCAAAACTGAGTTATACAATCATAAAAGTGCATATCAAATTGTAAACACCAGACGTATGGTATGCTGCCACCTCCTTTTACCCTATTTTCTCCTGTTTTAGTTTTTATCTTTTATATTTGTTCTCAACCAAGGATCAATATTTCTCTACATCATTTCATTTTACATGATATGAAATTGAAAGCTAAATGCAAAAAGTTTCCATTGCATGAAGCAGATATCCGAACAAGAGTAGCAATTAATAAGATTAACAACCAAAATGAAAGAAACAGATGAGGGTTTTTCAATAATTGAATAACCTTACCATGTCAACAACCGCTTGGCTTGAGAGGAATTCAAAAACTCCATCACTTGCAACAATTAAAAAAAGGAGGTCGGGTGTGATTTCAACAGTCAAAACCTCAGGCTCAGCGGTAACACCAATTTGTTCAGCAGTTGAATCTCCCACACTTCTTGTGAATGCAGTTCCTGGATACATGCCATTCTGGACCCACAACCTTGGTGGATCTCCCTCATCATCTTCTTCCTTGCCCCAATTCTGTATATTGGGATCCTTAACACCTTCAACTTGATCAACACTCAAAACTCTTGCCCCACATTTCTTTACCCTCTCACACTCATCTTCCCGAAATGGAGTTTGGTCACTTGAAAGGTCCTCAGCAATTACAGTGTCATCACTCCAAACACCAGCAACTGCTCTAGAATCACCAACATTTGCCACATGAAGTCTGTCTCCATTAACTAGGACTGTGATGGCAGTGGTACCACTCATAGAATCATCTATGTCAGATTCATGAAGTTCATTATTTAGAGAAAGAAAAGAATATTTATATGCCTCAAGTGGATTTTCCAACAATTGTGAATCACCAGCCAAAATCTCAACCAGTCTCTCCTTGGAAAAATTTGAACATTGAGTCCCATTTTGACCATGTCCATCAAACACACCAAAGAAATGCATATTAGGATTCCCTTGTAGTTGGGTCTTAATGCAAAGACTGTCCTGGTTTTCCCTATCAGGAGTATCTGGGTAGTGGCCCTTCTGTGTTAGGAATGCATACTCAAGTCTCAAGTTGTGAGAAGGAATGGCGATGGAACATACGGAGTTCTCAACAAAACCATCTTGCAGTCTGTTAGTCTTATCATCTTGGATTCTCTGGACACTATACTCCTTTCCATCTTCAGATTCATCTTCGGATGGGGGATTATGACAGCACTTGCATTGAATACAACCCATTGTGAAGCTATGCAAACAGTAGTACCTCCACAAGCTTGTAATGTCGCTTATGGAAACATGATATAGCAGAAGCAGAGCACATTAACATTCCCCACCGAAGCAACACCTTTCTTCTTATTACTTACTCCAAAAGGCGAACCGAGTTCTCGCCCCCCAAGGCCAGCAAAGCCTGAATACTCACATAGAGTATCTCCTTTATGGAGGACCACCAAGGTTGGTACTTGGTAGATGATCCAAGTAGAACAGAGTGAATAAAATTTAACCAACAAAGTGCAGCGAATTATAATAAAACTTCAACAAAGGAAAGCATCTTGGTGTCAGCGAGTGGATGGACATATGAAGCACCACCACCCATGAAAATCCACTTGGGAAAAAACACTAGAAACGACCGCAAAACACAGTTATCGTTGTTCTTAACACAAGCAAAAGAGAAGGGGACCTGGATGAGCGAGAAGAATACCCACAAAAGGTCCAATCCTTCTTCTGCCCCTGCAACTTAACCACCACCACCACCTCCTCCTCCTCCTCCAAAAGAAGCAAGTCCCAGAAAGGAAAAGCACAGAAAAGGCCACACCTTTATGGGCTTTATGACGAAGCCAGAGATGGGTTCCTTCCTCAGTGGGAAAATCTCTCGTTCCTCCTCCACAAGCATCTCCCCCATCTCATCCTACCACACAACTGAAAAAGGGATACCTTCGGGAAAGAACAAACAAGCAGCTACAAGACTCCTTCCCTCTTCCTTTCTTCACTTCCTCTTCTTCCAAATCCCTAACAGGAGGCAATGGATCCAAGGAAGAGCGAGAACGAGGCCTAGACCACGGTGTCAACCAGGTAGTCTTTTGGTACAACACGATTGCTGAAGTTGTGCACTGCAGCCGAAAAAAAGACCCACCTTTACTGGAGGGAGGTCGTTTACTTGTGTGGTTCACACTCCAGTGAATCTAGTCCTCCGCGTCTGAGCTAACTCCCTTTTACCGCTTTACTGCCGTCGATTCGATCCTGCAGTTTCACTGTACTTTACTTGCGGTGACTCCTTCCTAAATGGACCACATACGTAAGCAGAATCAGTGGATACGCATAACATGATATGATATTATTTTCTTTCATTTTATATTATTATTATTTTCTAAAAAAATTATAACACGATTTTTTTTTAAATTATTAAAAATAATTCAAACGAAATTTTAAATTTCAAGACCATAAATTTATTTTACGCAGATAACCCCTCTCCATCACAAAACTGATAATTACACATAATACACGATTTATTTTTAACAAATTGGGTTGAAGGTAAAAACGTTGAATTTTATTTTCGTTGATCAAAATCTTTTCAAAAGGTCTTCGTTACAGTTAACATATATGCTTATTTATGTAACTTGAGTTAGTCTTATTTGTACATAGGAAATGATATTTTAGTGGTGTTACTAGAATGTTAGCCTTAGTGGTATTAGTGGATGGTCTAGATTTAATCTGGACCATAAAAAAATCAAATCTATGTCATTCATTCTAGCAAACTCTATGTGTCTGCACGCCATCTCTCTCGTGATTGACAGCTTCCCCTCCTGTGTAGTCTCCTTCTCCCCATGGTGTGCACTGTGTCATCTTCCATCGTGTGCACTCTCCCGCGACCAACCCCCTCCCCTCCTACAAGTTGACCCTCCGTCTGTGATCGAACCTTTCCCTCCCCGACAAGTCTCCTTCACTGTGACCAACTTGGCAACAACCATTACTAATCAAGAAAATACACAATTGAACAAAAAAATTGGGATTCCTCTTCTTCCTCGCAGGCAACCCATAAAAGAGTTACATTGCTGGTGACGAGTGTGTTCCGCCACCTCCTCTCCAATTCGTCCATCCATGCCCTTCGCCGCAATCGTTCATGCCATCCGCTCATGCAGTCTCCTACACACACATGTTCGAGTCCATCCAACTACAGAAGTCTTGTGTTCAGCTACAAAAATTCCTCTATCTAGCAGAGGAACATCCGTTGATGGACGAAATTTCCTCCATCTAGCAGAGGAACATCCGTTAGCTACAAACGGAAGTTCCTCCATCCAGCTACATCCACAATCTCTTCCCCCCACCTATCTCTCTCTCTCAATTGCTAATACAGCTTAATCAAAAACATTATCAATTTCTATTAGCATCTCCTTCATAACAAACCAACCTTGAGAACTTACATCATTAGCAGAAACTTGTAGTTAATTTCCAGAGAAAAAAGGAAATAGTTGAAGCTGTGGTTAAATTAAATTTGCTCTTGTACTGATGTAGTGGAATTAACCTGTTGCCAAAATATTGATTTATCTTGAAAATAAGTTTACAAACTTATCACATTATTTAAACTAGTTAAACCAAGATTTTCTCTAAACTAGAAAACAAAGTTGCAAGATTGAAGAATAAATTAACCACAGACAGAAGTTCCCACGTCCAACGGAAGAACATCCGTCGACCATAGACAGAAGTTCCTTCGTCCAACTAAGGAAAATCCTTCTAAGTAGACTTCCTCTTCTTGCTCAATCCTTACACTGTCTTGTTCCACCACCCTTCTCAATCCATCCATTCACGCCCTCCGTCGCAATCGTTCACGCCATTTGCCTGCGCACAACCCCCTCCCTAATCTGTCTTGTTCCACTGCCCTCTGTCGTCCTCCCCAGTTCGTCCATCCACACCCTCTGTCGTAACCGTCCATGCCATCCACTCGCTATTCTACACAGTCCATGTTGTTCCATCGCCACTACACCCTTTGAGATCTCTCCTACCCTTTGTCGCATAGTCTCTTGCTCTCTACAACACCCCCTCCCCTCCTACTACCCCCTCTCCTCCCGTGCAGCAATACCCTCCCCAGGCACCACTAAAAAAGTTTTCTAGTGGCACTAATAGAAAATCAGCTCCCTTTGTGTGTTTGTGTGTCATTTTTATCGTGGGTATTTAAGAAAAAATAAAATTTTATTTTGTATAATGTGCCAATTAATTGATGCTATATAATTGCTATATAATGTTGAAATACACTTTTAAAAGTTGTTAGACAATAAGAGGAGAGTCCTTTGTTAAGGATAAGGTTCACTATATCACACTTAATGTAAGATTATTTCAACACTTCCCTACACTTGTGGTGAGTCTTTAAGCCGATAAGTATTCACCTTACGTTGTCTAAGGGATGTGCTCAAATTAATCAAAGTAACTTACGAGACTCGTATTGTAAATCTACTTTTGATACTATATTAAAATATATTTTCAAAAGTTTAAAAAAAATGAAAGAAATGTTTTTTATAATGTCCACCGCATCACATTCGATAGGAAACTATTAATTCCAACATATAATTGCTTTGGTACGAGCCACACGCTCACAGTGCCGGCCATGACGGCGTTATATGCTACGTTGGAGATGGACATGGCTGGAAGCTCGAGGTCACCGAGGTGGCCGGCGAAGGCCTGGTTGGTGACCTTCGTGCTGTAAATGGAAAGCCTTCCCACGATCGCAGGACCGACCGACGATCCGCCACAGCTCCTTCGTTTCCATTCAAAATCTAAGCGATAGGCTCCGCTAGCCTTCTCCTTCGCCTCCTGGGTGCTGCTCTACCACTACTATTATCAATGCCCATGCACTCCCTTCTGTCTTCCTTTTTCCCGCGGTTATGTCTGGATCTCTTTGTAACGAACCAAACACAAACAGAAAAAAAGGCGGGAAAGTACGTTACAATATTGATGCGCTCCTCTGCTCCATCTCCGGCCCCATTCTCCACCGATCCAGCAACCATTCTTTCCTCTTCTTATATTGATTATCTGATCGATCTCATCCCCGCACCCGCCGGACGGAAGCCGCCCACGTACGACAGACCCGCATATATTCATCGGCTACTTGGAAGCAGAAGGACGACGACAACGGATCCGAGCACCGACAGCTCAACCCCAATAATATATGGCCGACGAGGACGAACAGCCGACCACGAGCACGTAGTAATTAATTAATAAGCCCGTGATCGATGACCTTTCCATTTCCTTCTTCTTCTTCCAAATGGATCTTGCATATATATATATATATATATATATGCACGAACATGTTGGCGTTCTTGTATAGTAACCACGTGCATCTCTCTCTCCCTCTGCCTTTGATCTTTAATTTGTTGGAGCAGCTGCATCAACGTCTTCGAGGTGCTGGCTCGAAGGGAGATTACGCCCAGCGGAGGAAGACGTGCGAGAAGAAAATGTTTCGCAAATCCGTCGGAACGCGGGTGTTACCAAGAAATCGACCCAAGGACGTCCCTCTACTCTTGGTAATTAACCATGCACTGTTTCCTAGCTCGACCTAATTAATTAATCAACAACCAGTGCATGTGATTGATAGATTTCTTTGCAAAAATCGATGTCTTTGGATTTCAAGGGTAGAGGCGAAATCGTTGGGCTACGTGTTCGCTTCGCGTTACGATGACAAGCCTCCGACAACATCAACCACCGCCTTCGCAATAAGCCCCGACGGCGGCACGATAGCTTCCGTGCGGTAAGTTCGATTGTAAATTAACCGTATACGCTTGCTAGCTCATTAATTAATTAATTATATAGTTGCGCTTAATTATTAGTAATTTCTCCGACAGCACGGATTGCACCATCTGGATCATTGATTATGAGTCTAAAACATGCAAACGTATTTTGAGAGGTCATGATCATCATCCTTCAATGGTACGTAAACAAGCGTGCGTGCATGATAATGTATGTTTGTTAATTAACTATATGTCTATACATATGTTTTAATTAGACAATTCATATTGCTAATTAATTTCAATGGTTCTTCGATCTCCTTGGGCACGTACGCTTAATTAATTCGGACATGTACATGTATGCAAAGGTTGCGTTTCATCCTTCACGCATAGGGATGCTTGCAAGTGGAGGATGGGATAAACAAGTTCGACTATGGAGTGTAAATACGGCAGAGTGTACTGGAATGCATATCTTCGGTAATCTCTTTCATACTCTTTTTCGTCGTACGTTTCTCTAATTTCACTTAATATATTATATCAGACCAAAGTACCATTACCATGTAATTAAACATGTCAACGTGCAGATCATGAGATCAGTGGTATTGCTTTCCACCCCCTGGAGGAGTTTCTTGCAATTGCCGCAGGTCAAGAGGTGTGTTTCTAGCTGGCTAATCAATTTCACGAATATATGTATATATATTCTGCAATGAATTAAAACATCTAGCACATTTATTAATTAACGGGCAAGCATACGATTAAACATAAAATCAATCAATTAATTAACCTTAATTGGATGCACGTGAATATATATGGCAGATATACATATGGACCTACCGGCAGGCGGGGTCGACTCCGGCGGTTGTGTTGAGATCAAACACTTCATTTCTGTCCGTACACTTTCAACCACATGCTGCGCCTCTCCTCTTCGCAACTGAGGTTCAATTTTGTAGTTTTTTTCTTATATATGTATTGCTTTACTCCAGTTTATAAGTATTTCGTAATTAAGTACTTAATTAAAAATGATTTACCGGTATAGAAATCAATTATATCACACTTGGTAATGGTGTGGCGGTATTATTTGTTGCGCTCGCGCAGTGCAACGACGTTGACCGCTCTCCGTTTTCTGATCCGTTGGAGACGTCAACATGTCCTCGACGGCAATCGTCGAATGACCCGCTTTTTCAGAAGGATGTGGAGGAAACATTAAGCTTGACATTGCAACAGCACCGTCTTCTTTTCCCTGAAATTCAAAGCTGGTGGATGGCTCGTTCTCCAGCCGTTTGTGATCCTCGAGCGTTCGGCTCGTACTATCTTCACTGTGAAGGGATCCCAGATTCGTCGATTGCAATAGTTTGCCATAATGAACTTCTCCAGTACGGTACCATTCAGGATTTTGGGAGGCATGGTTTTCATCTACCTCTCACCTCCAGGTTGAGAATATGGCCATACGATGCTCGGACACCATGCAAACCTATCCATGCCGACACGTGTCGTCTTACCATATCTCACGTTGTCACTGGCAAGTTTGTATCGTAATTAATTAATTATCAAGAAATATTAATTTTTGCTGTTTCAACTGTTAATTATTAACTTGTTGTTGCGGTTGATTATCCAAGTAAGATATGGCAGTGAAGTCGTTGTCGATCTCTCGTCTTGTGGGAGGTTTTTGGTGGCATGCATTGCATGCACACTTCCTGACGATCAGGCGGGATGTTCGTGTGCCGACGATGGTGAACAGTTGGTCAAGGGAAACATGTACACGGTCACAGTCACAGGTGACCGGGTCATTTACGAACTTCGGGTTTATTCCATCGAACAGGCAACGTACGTGCATTATACTCGATCCAATTACGTAATTAATGTTTACTTTCTTGCTAATCACTTAATTTATCCTTTTCTGACTTTGATTGGCACGTGCGTGCGTACGTAGCTTTGGTTTGCTTCTTGTTTCCAAGCAAATCGACGCCGCTTCTTCCTTGGCATCTATCCAGGTTTTTTAATTATATGCGTACAAATTCACATATATATATGTATAGACACGTGCACAGATATATATACATATATATTATGAAATTATTAATTAACTATATATATATTGCATGTTGCCAGTTTTCTCCTACATCGGACCATATTTTACTCGCTTTTTTCAAGTCTCACTGGTCCTTGAAAACAAATTCAAGCTTTGTTGATGAACACGATGAGATATATTTGTTCTCAACAATTGAGGTACGTAGCGCAAAATGCTCAATCTTGTTAGTTTGATAGAATTTTTCTTGACACACACGCACATATATATATATATGTTATATGTATAGTTACGTATATATACATGCTGGCTATAGGCATACAGAGTGAGAGACATGAAAAGAATACCAGTTGCTCTGAGCGACATAGACAGCATTAGATTTGCAAGCTTCCATCCTCGTGCTGGGCATGGTATTGTTTACGGAACCTTGGTAAGTACGTACGTAGTGATTTGCTTTGGGAATTGATCGATCATCTGCATGTCTGTCTTTATCAATTATATATCGATCCATTTCAGCTAGGCAGACTTGGGTTTATTCGACGTGATCAATGGGACATGGAAAATAGAGTTTGTTTTGCTATTGGTGAAATCCAAGATATATTATAAGGTAGGAAGATATACATGTATTTCAATTAACAATGTCCATATGTGAGTATGTTATATCAGTAACTGTACACATGCATGTATGTGTTGGTTAGGGAGATGCAGACACGTTTTATTTTGCGTGACTTGTCGCGACTTCGACAGTGATCATTCGGAACTGGACATGCATGCATGCATTTGTGTTAGCTAAATTTGATTTCCAACGTACTTTTATAAATTGAATGAATGTGCATGGGTGCATGTTAATTACCCTCGAAGGCAGACACGGCCATCTTCCCCCTCTTTATACTGATGATGATCGAAAAGCAGGTTGTTACAGATATTAATCACATGGTTATAACAAACAAATTAAACATGTATAAACTGTTACAATGAAATACAACATTGCTATGCAAATACCAAAATACATCTAAAGATAAACTAACGGGCTAATTAACGTCATATGCTTGATCTTTGTATTCGACACAAGATTTGTGGATAGGAAAATGAAAATGGCGCATTTACTATCACTGATAATTCTGGGAATGTTATGGAAAGGAATGTGCAGTTTACGAAATACATTTGTAACTTAAATCATTTCAACTGCAATTGTACGTAGTCATAGCCTGGTACTCTACTTCACTGGAGCTTCTTGAAATTGTTGGTTGCTTTTTAGTATTTCATCCTTTGCAGTTGGCTCCTAAAAACATACAAAAACTTGTTACAGATCTTCTTGTAGTAGTGTATGTTGCCCAATTTTGCATCAAAATAAGCACATAGATGATTGCCCAATTAACCGAAGTCTTTTATTTACAATTCCTTTAATGTACCTTAATATTCATTTGACAAGTTTATAATGTAGAACAGTCAGATTATGCATAAACTGGCTTAGAAAATTTACAGCAAAAGTTATGTTAGGTCTTGTTATACAAAGGTACTGTAGACAACCGATCATTTGTCTAAAAATTTCTAGTTTCTCATATTTCATGTTAAGAGTATGGTTGATATATATAGCTATTTATTTTTTTTGGCAGAGGGGTGTACGTAACATTACTTTTGGCTACAAAGAGAATGCCAATAGGGGGAAAGAAGGTAAAAATAGAGTTGCCACCTAATTTTTGAGGAAAATCAGGAAAGCAAGTCGAAGGGTAAGAAACCTTCAAGAGAGAAAGATGAATAAAGATGGTCTACAAAGAGCTAGTGTTAACTGAGTAAGAGTCCCTACATTTGGGAATGTGTTGAGCACCCTACTTGTCGGATCGATAGGTTGGCCTTCCAGCTATACCATGGTGTTTTCTATTGTTTGAAATGACGTGTGATATTGGATGATTCAACTAAAACATCAAGAACAAAGATTCTCACCTTTGTCACTAAGCACAAGTGCAAACCAGTCGTGGATGTAGCTGAGCGTTGAAGCATGCATTAATTGGAAATAAAAATGAGAATACATCATATCAAACAAACCCTGCAAAGCTTATTTTGATTAAAGCTGAGACAAAACCTTGGACGATACGATAACAAATGGAGATCGAAGTGCTGTGATGCATGCGGGTGCTCAAAATAATGAAAAATCCATTTTATTCGGAAAAGGAGCGCTCAGGCCTCTGAGGCTAGCGTGTAGAACGATCAAACCACATTTGAAGTGGACATCGTAATCTCAACATTAGCCATGCCTATTGCTTACATCGATTCATGCCATGTTACTAAGGTTCCTCTATTTATCTACATAATATATTCCTCAAAAATCTTAATGAGAAGCGTGTAACTTTTTAATTTGCCATGTCGGAAAGGTAGTGTAATGAACCATCGAGATGAGCATTATGGGTGCATGCATGGTAGCGCAATAGACAAAAGTTTGTTCCAGAAAATGAAGTGTGCCAACACTTTGTTGATCGAACGAACGACGATCGTTAACTCGGCCCAGGGATCAGACATAGATGATTTAGGTAATCGGACTCCGAAATAAAGACACAAGATTGAGTTCTCACGATCGCTTGGTTGACTTGGGTTTGGAGGCAATGGTCTGGGTGATCGGGTTTCAAAATAATGATGTAAGGCTGACATCATGAAAATTTTAACTACTATTTTTATCATTTTCTATTAATTTCAAATACACAAACATAAACATTATCTTAGTTGATTTGAATTCATAGGCCAACGATTTAATTGGGTGATAAATATTCAAAATAATGATGTAAGGATGATGTCATGTGGCTGCCTGGTCGACTTTGGTTCAAGGTTCAAAATAATGACATAATGCCGACATCATGGGACCGCTTGTAAGCTTGGGTTCGTAGGCTGATGGTTTGAGTTACGAGGTTCCGAAATAATGATGTAAGGCTGACGTCATGTGACTGCTCGTTCAGCTTGTTGGGTTTGGGGGCCATTGGTCTGAGTGATTGTAAAATAACGATGTAAGAGTAATGTTATGCAACTGCTTGGTCGGCATGGGTTCAGAGATCAATGGTGGGCGTTCGAGTTCCAAAATAATTACATAACATTGACTTGGGTTCAGAGGTCGTTGGTTTAAGTGATCGGGCTTGATACGGATACCAATAACTTGATAATCAGGCTTCTAACAGATGCCAATAACTTGATAATCGGGCTTCTCACAGTTGTCGATAACTTAATGATCGAGCTTTTGATGGATGTCAATAACTTAATGATGATTAGACTTTATATGGTTAAGGTTGGATACTGTAGAAGATTTAAGTTCAATACGAGGATACAGGGACCATGAGTGAAGAATGTTGTTATATCATAATATTTGGATCGAGCCCTCTTTCATGGTCGGGATCGATCACAATGGTGAATCGTAGCATATCGTCTCTGCTTCTTCAGCCTGGCCTGCTTTTCGGCTTCATAATCTGGAGGTTGGACTGCACAAATGGACCATTTATTTATATCCTCACACAAATATGCATCTATCTCTCCCTCTGCCTTTGATCTTTAATTTGTTGGAGCAGCTGCATCGACGTCTTCGAGGTGCTGGCTCGAAGGGAGATTACTCCCAGCGGAGGAAGACGTGCGAGAAGAAAATGTTTCGCAGATCCGTCGGAACGCGGGTGTTACCGAGAAATCGACCCAAGGACGTCCCTCTACTCTTGGTATGTTTTTAGCTAGCTAATCAATTTCACGAATATCATCGACATATATATATATGTATATATATATTCTCGAATGAATTAAAACATCTACCATATTTATAATTAATTAACGGGCAAGCATACGATTAAACATGAAATTAATTAATTAATTAACCTTGATTGGATGCACGTGAATATATATGGCAGATATACGTATGGACCTACCGGCAGGCGGGGTCGACTCCAGCGGCTGTGTTGAGGTCAGACACTCTATTTCTGTCCGTACACTTTCGTCCACGTGCTGCGCCTCTCCTCTTCGCAACTGAGGTTTTTTTCTTATTTGTATATATGGCTTCACTCCAGTTTTAAGTACTGCACAATTAAGTATTTAATTAAAAATGATTTATCGGTATAGAAATTAATTATATCGTACTTCTTTACTGACCTATATATATAGCGGTACGTGTTATTTGTTGCATGCAGTACAACGATTATCGTTGTCTACATATTTCGTTGGAGACGTCAACATGTTCTGGACAGGAGTCGTTGAATGACCCGCTTTTTCGGAAGGATAAGGAGGAAACGTTAAGCTTGACTTGACATTGCAACAGCACCGTCTTCTTTTCCCCGACATTCAAAGGTGGTGGATGACTCGTTCCGAAGGCATTTGCGATCCTCAAGAGGAAGACGCGTGCTTTATTGAACGTGAGGAGAAGACAGATTTGCCCCTTGCATTATAATATTGCTGTAATGGACTTCTCCAGTACAGTGCCTTTCGGGATTATTTGAGCCACGGCTTTCATCTACCTGTCACCTCCCAGTTGAGAATATGGTCATACGATGGTCCGAGACCGTGCACACCCATCAATCCCAACACCTGTCGTCTAATCATATCTCATGTTGTCGACGGTGGGAAAAGTGACATAAATATTGAAAATAAGTAAATCATAAGTAATACACAAGACATATAGGATTTAACGTAGAAAACTTCTTTAGAGTGAAGAGATAAAAAATTACGGTCTAATCAAATCTAATCGACACTAATCTCAAAGGGTTACACAATTCAGATCAAATCAACCAACACTCAACATGCATCTGTATCATCTAAAAATCAATGGAGAAAAACATCACAATGCAAACTGATTAACCACTGTAACACTGACCCACTGATCACTGTCGATCAACCCCAAAGCAGTGTTTCCGGCGTACCACTGTTCATGCCCACGTGGAACTTGCTCAAGGTCGAGGTCCACGGACGTCCACGGCCGCCTGCAACCTCCCTCGGAACCCGTCCGATTGAACTCGCACAAGCCAGTATCATGCGCGACACGAGCACCTACGGATCTGCGTACACCTGCAGATTCGCGATCTGGATTTGCGCATTGGTTGGTGCGAATGGGTCGATCAATGGTTCCTCTGTTGAGAGGTCGCGCGCACGAACTCAGGAGCCCTGTAGCCTCCGTTCGTCGTCGGTGAGTGAAGACGAACCCGACGACGAACCTGCCACTCTCAGCGCAGGTGAACTGCGCGCAGGTCGACGATCGCCAGAGCCTCCACGCGCGGAACCAAGCCCTAGCTTTGCTTTTCCGCCCCTTTTTGCATGCACGAATCTGAAACCCTTGATTCAGATTTTGCCCTCTTTTCTCTTCTCTCTACTTCACTGATTTTTCCTGTTTCAACCAAAATAGGAAAATGGTTTGGGCCTTAAGTGAAAAGGTCTAGATGGGGGGATGGCCCAACAATCTCCCCCTCCAACCATCTACCAAGCTAATCTTCAAGACCAACGATCTGAGCACAAATGCTCAACTTATCCCTGGTTACAACTTTGGTAAACATATCAACTCCATTGTCATTTGTATGAACCTTCTTGAACATCATCTCTTTGGATTTGATCACATCTCGTATCCAATGATATCTGGTACGAATATGCTGGGACCTGGAGTGAAAGGATAAATTCTTGCTCAAGTGAATTGCACTTTGACTATCACCAAACAAAACAAACTCATCTTGCCATACTTCAATTTCTTGAAATAATCTCTTCAACCATAGCAGCTCCTTGCAAGCTTCAGTGGCTGCTATAAACTTTGCCTCTGTAGTAGACAGGGCTATGCACTTCTGAAGTCTAGACTGCCAAGAAACAGCTCCCCCTGCATAGGTAAATAAATAACCAGACGTAGACTTTGAGTTGTCTACCTCACCTACCATATCTGAGTCAGTAAAACCAACAAGAGTTGGTTCTTCGTCACCAAAACAGATCTTCATTCTTGAAGTGCCATGAAGATACCTTAGAATCCATTTAACTGCTTCCCAATGCCGTTCTCCTGGATTTGCTAAGAATCTTCTCACAGTGCTAACAGCATAAGCAATATCTGGTCTGGTGCAAACCATGGCATACATCAAACTCCCTACAACTGAGGCATAAGGAATTTTCTCCATTTCCTTCTTCTTCTCATCTAAAGAGGGTGATTGATTTTTGCTCAATCTAAATTGAGCTGCTAGAGGGGTACTCACAGGTTTAGCATCATTCATACCAAATTTTTGAAGTACCTTTTCAATGTACTTCTCTTGTGACAAGAACAATTTCCTGGAATTTCTGTCTCTGGTAATTTCAATTCCAATGATTTTCTTAGCTGATCTCATGTCTTTCATTGCAAAGAACCTATTCAAGATATTCTTCAATTCTACAATCTTTGATTTGTTCTTGCCTATAATCAGAATATCATCTACATAGAGCAACAAAATAATAAAATCTTCAGGAGAAAAAGATTTAACAAAAACACAATGGTCGGTACTATACTTCCTGTAGCCGTACTCCCCCATAACAGAATCAAATTTCAAATACCATTGTCTAGGGGCTTGTTTCAAGCCATAGAGGCTTTTCTTTAACCTGCATACCATGTTTTCTTTTTCTTGGTTAACAAACCCCTCTAGTTGCTCTATATAGATCTCTTCCTCCAATTCCTCATAAAGGAAGGTGGTCTTCACATCCATTTGCTCAATCTCCAAATCTCTACTAGTTGCAATGGCAAGGATTGCCCTAATAGAAGTCATCTTCACTACAGGTGAGAAGATTTCATCAAAATCAATTCCCCGCCTTTGAGTGAAACCCTTTACAACTAGTCTGGCTTTGTAGGTTGGATGTGAACTGTGCTCCTGTTCTTTGATTCTGTAAACCCATTTATTCTTGAGTGCTTTCATACCTTCAGATAACTTCACCAATTCATACGTTGACTGTTATGCAAGGAACTCATCTCATCTTGCATGGCATCCATCCACTCCTTAGCATCATTCCCTTCCACTGCTTCTGCATAGCACTCAGGTACTGCCTCATCAGATAATAGCACCATGAACTCATCTGAAGGATACCTGGTAGAGGGGAATCTATCTCTTGTTGACCTTCTGAGTGGGTTTTCTAGTGGATCTCCTAACACAGGTGGTTCTTCTTGATCTTGATCTACTGTATCTTCATCAACTACAACACCCTGTTGAGTTGGACCTAGAATAGGGTTTACTTGAATCAAATCTCTATCCTTCAAAGATGCATCAGTTTGCACTTTGTCAATGTCTTCAACTGTTTGCTTTTCAACAAATACTACATCACGACTTCTGATTACCTTTTTAGCTACAGGATCATATAATTTGTAGTCAAACTCATCCTATCCATAGCCGAGGAAAATACATTATCTTGTCTTCATATCAAGCTTGGTTCTCTCATCCTGTGGAACATGTACAAAAGCTTTGCATTCAAACACCCTCAGATGCTCATAGGAGACCTCTTTACCATACCAAACTTTATTTGATACATCCCTCTGCAAAATGTGACAGGGTGAAAGATTAATTAGATAAATAGTGGTCATTAGAGCCTCACCCCAAAAGGATCTGGGTAGCTTTGCTTGAGAAAGCAAGCATCTCATCTTTTCTACTATTGTTCGATTGAACCTTTCAGCAACTCCATTCAATTGTGGTGTCTTTGAAGGAGTCTTTTGGTGCTGAATTCCATGTTCCCTGCAATAAGTATCAAAGGGACCACAATATTCTCCTCCATTATCACTGCAGATGCATTTAAGTTTCCTACCTGTTTGCCTTTCAGCTAACACCTGAAAATTCTTGAAGGTTTCAAGGACCTGATCCTTGGATTTCAAGAGGTAAGCCCAGATCTTTCTAGGTGAGTCATCAATAAATGTGACAAAGTACTTTGCTCTACTATGTGTCATTACCTTCATTGGCCCACACACATCAGAATAGAACAACTCTAACAATTCTGATTTCCTTGAGGAAGTTTGACTCTTGAAGGCAACTCTGTACTGCTTCCCTGCCAAACAGTGTGCACAATGTTTCAAATGCACATCCTTCAGCTCTAGCAAAAACTTTCCCTTCAAAAGCTTTGACATTTCCTTCTTGCTCATGTGGCGAAGCCTTTTGTGCCATAACACAGCTGGATCTTCACTTTCTAAAACATTCACAACAGTACCAGAAAATTTAGCATGAACATAATAAAGACGAGATACCTTTTCACCTTTGGCCACAATCATGTTTCCTCTAGTGAGCTTGAATTTGTCATTTCCAAAACTACTAGTGTAGCCCTCCTCATCAAGACATACAACTGAAATGATGTTGAGTCTCAAGGACTCAACATGTCTGACATATTTGAGAGCCAGCTCCATGCCACCTGCAGTTGTCAAATGCACATTTCCTTTTCCAACAATCTTGGCATTGTCGTTGCTTCCCATCTTCATAATCTCAAAGTCACCTGCAACATAGGATGTAAAAAGTTCCCTACAAGATGTAGCATATATTGTAGCACCGCTATCAAGCACCCAAGCTGTCTCATCTCCACCAAGTAGACTAATAGCTTCATCTGTGACCACAAGCAATTCTTCAACAGCAGTGGCAATGCCTTCACTGTTACTTTAGTTTCCTTGCTGTGGAAGTTTATTCTTCTTCTTGTTGTCCTTTTTCTGCTTACGACAGAATCTGCGAATGTGACCCTTCTCATGGCAATAATAGCACTCTACATCTGAAAACTTACTCCTAGATTTACTTCTACCTTTTTCTGAACCTCTTGGACCTTTGCTTTTACTTCTCCCTCTCGATTCTACAACTAACACTTTAGAGTGTGAGGAGGAACCATCTGCAATCCTCCTAGACTCTTCATTCATCACTTTGGTTTTAACATAATCCCAAGTGACATTTCCATTTGGAGCAGAATTACACAAAGTAACTTTCAAGGTCTCCTAAGAATCAGGCAGAGAGCCTAAAAGCAATAGTGCTCTCACCTCATCATCGAAAACAATGCCCATCGATGATAACTAGTTGATGATTCTTTGGAATGTGTTCACATGATCTACTACAAGTATTCCATCCCTGTATCTCAAATGCATTAACTGTTTAATGAGAAACATTTTATTAGTGCCTTCTTTTTGAGCATACAACTCTTTCAGCTTGCTCCAAAGGGATCCTGCATTTGTTTCATCACAAATATGATTCAACACATTATCATCTACCCATTGTCGTATAAAGCCAGAAGCCTGACAATGTAAAATCTTCCACTGTTCATCTGTCTTGTCATCTGGTTTTTCTGTATTAAAAATAGGCTTATAATATTCCTTTACATAGAGAAGATCTTCCATCTTACCTTTCCAAGCTTGATAGTTGGTTCCATTTAGAGAGATCATTCTACTAGTGTTTGCTTCTATTCTTGCTTTCAAACTGTAACAATTTAGGTCTTGCCCCACGGTGGGCGCCACTTGTTGGGAAAAGTGACCTAAATAATGAAAACAAGCAAACCACAAAACAATACACAAGGCACACAGGATTTAACGTGGAAAACCTCCTCAGAGTGAAGAGATAAAAAACTACGGTCCAACCAAATCAAACCAGCACTAATCTCAATAAAGGTTACACAGTTCAGATCAAATCAACCAACACTCAACATGCATCTGTATCATCCAAAAATCAATGGAGAAAAACATCACATTGCAAACTGATTAACCACTGTAACACTGACCCACTGTCACTGCCGATCAACCCAAAAACAGTGTTTCCGTTGGATCACTGTTCACGCCCACGTGGGACTTGCTCAAGGTTGAGGTCCACGGCCACTTGCAACCTCCCTGGAACCCGTCCGATTGAACCCACACAAACCAGTCTCACATGCGACACGAGCACCTAGGGATCTGCGTACACCTGCGGATCCGCAATCTGGATTCGCGCACTGGTTGGTGCGAATGGGTCGGCCGGCAGTTCCTCTCGTCCACGATCTCCGGTGGGAAGGCGAGGAGGAAGATCGACGACGCACCTGCGATCTCTGTCGAGAGGTTGCGCGCACGAGCTCAGGAGCCCCACAGCCTCCGTTCACCGTCGGTGAGTGAAGCGAACCCGACGACGAACCTGCCACTCTTAGAGCAGGCGAACTGCACGCTGGTCGACGATCGTCGGAGCCTCCACGCGTGGAACTAAGCCCTAGCTTTTCCACCCCTTTCGCACACGCAAAAACCCTCAATTTCGCTATCGGATTTTCACCCCCTTTTCATCTTCTCTGTCCTCCGTTTATTTTCCTGTTTTCAACCAAAAATAAAGAAAAAGTTTGGGCCTTAAGTGAAAAGGCATAGATGTGACGGCCCAACACATGGATGATGTTAAGGGTTCATTTGGTAATTGAGATTTTTAATTTTTTATTTACAAATTTTTATATATTATTATTACTATATAAATTGATATATACAAATTTTTATTTTACAATTTACTATATACATCTAAAATTATTTATGAAACTAACTAAAACTCTAACTTTCTATGCTTGTTGGAGTTGAAATATCTCATTATCATATAATATTAAATTAATATATTACTTTTGTTCAAAACTCTTGCTCCTCTCCTGACAGGTAATATCAACAAGAACAATATTACCTGCAGTAAAAAATTAACTTGAATTTGGGAAAATAGATTTTGAATTCTTTTTAAAAGCAGCATGTAAAAGGGAAGGGGGGGAAAAAAATATAGCCGACTTGGATGAGTTATTTATTAATATGCATAATGGGAGAAAATTTGGAGAGGAAAAAGATTGTTAATATGGAATATTAGTTCGATTACTCCCGTAGGATTTAACAACGGCTGCAACCGATGGATCGATGAAGAATAATTAATCTTCCGAAATAATTATATTTTAAATTAAAAATTATTTCCAATCAAATCACACAAAGTACATTTAAAGGTGCATTTGTATGTGTCAAAAATTTGAAAAAGAGAAATCTAATAAATGGCAAAGAAAATCAGGAAATAGAAAAAAAATTAAGGTCACTTTTGCATTTTACGGAAAGTTCAAAAAAAATTAAATATTCTTTAATTTTTCATTTTTTAAATATTTTTAAATATTTTACTTTTATCAACCCTTACTTCACCTCCTTTTCAACATTAAGTCATCCGTGCAAGAGAGAGATCAAAAGAAAGGAAAACTTATATAGTCAAGAGAAGAAAGATACAAAAGTAAAATGGGTCAGAAGTATCGGAAGAAGGGAAAACACAAAAAAGAGGAGTTAGAAGAATAAAAGAAGTAATATTGAGAGAAGGAAAGAAGTGACGTCAATAAGAGAAAGAGTTGGAAAAGAAATGTTAGTTATAATAAGTGCAATTTACAATAAAGATGTTTTGAACGACGTTAAAAGAAAGAAAGATAACTGGATGACATCAAGAGGACGTAATGATGGAAAGTTTCTTAAAGTTAAGAGAAAAGTTGAGGATCATATTTTTAGGAAGTAAATGATTTTTCATATGCTAGAGGATGAAGAATGTTATAATATATATATATATATACACACACACAAAATTTAAAAATTATCTTCAAAATTTCTATCGATACAAACGGTTGAAATTTTGAATTTTATTTTTCACAATTTTCAAAGAGAACGAATTCCCCCTTAAATTTTTCAAACCATCTAAGAAATAATCAGAGACATCCGATAAAATGACACGCATAAATGGGGAACCGCCCATTCTGGCATTGCTTTGCCCCAGATCGTTGAATTAATCTCATCTTAAGTTCGGATTGTTTATGAGATTGTTATTATGTATTTTTATTTTTTTACTATATACCTTAATTATATATAATAACATATATTAAATAATTTTAATATTTTACACTAAAAATATTATATTAAAATTTTATATCATAAATTATATAATTAAAAAAAGAGTAAATCTTACCTTGCGTACCTTCACTTCTCAAAGGAACACGGCTTTAGTTTTCCGTCCGTAACTTATGATTACGTACCGCTTCGGTCAACGGGTAAAGTATCGTTTGAATAGTCTTGTATCGACTAATTAAGATGAAAATTAAATTTAAATTTATATAACGACGAATTAATTTAAATTTACGTACATACATGTATTATTTAAAATAAAAATTCAATTTAAATTTACATTATAATGGACATTTCCATCGTAACAAACAAAAACTTCCAACGAGGTGACGGAGTATAAGCTGAGATGGAAATAAATGTGGAAGGACAATCAAGATTGAGAGTTCAAAAATGATCGAAGGCAATTCAAATTTGAGTACTCGAAGTTGATTACGCTTGGAAAAAGGTTGAATCTAGAATGGACCTTGAATATAATTGGACGCCGCGAGGAAAAAGTGAAAAACCTACCTCACGATTGGAAAAGTCGACCAAGATTTGAATTGGAAAACCAGCACGGTCGGAAAAATGACACGGAGATCTCTTGAACATTTCCTTCTGTAATTCTATTATGTACCATTTTGGGACTTTCAGAAGGGAGAGGTGAGAAGGTCTTGAAATATTATTATTGGGTGTGTGAAGAAATTGTGAAAAAAAAGGGGTAAATAGTAGAAACGAAAAAAAAGATAGAATAAGAAAATTGAAAAATAAAATAAAAATAAAAATAAAACTATTATTTTAATAATAAATTAGTAATAACTTGCATGTAACGATTAACTTATGTAATTTTGATATATTCATTTAAATATTATGTATTATGCTTATGAAATTTTATGATATGACCAATTTTTATTATATTATTTATACAATTCTAATATATTCACTTCAATTCTGAAATATTTTAACCAATTTCGTGATTTCCACAAATACCTTTTATTTTTCTAACACATTCTGTAGGTATCACCTAGCTTATAAATGTGTTAACAGTGTAATGAAAATAAAGATTTTCATTGTAGTCGTTTAAAAAAGAAATGAAAGGAAATTTTCTTACTCTCGATTTAAAAAAAAAGTGAATTTCAAATTTACCAAAATTATTGACTTTACCAAATAAAATTTTAGTATTTTATCTGTATCTCCCTTTTACGTTGACGAAGAACTGGTTGTGAACGACATCACGGTGTTTCCGTCGCAAACACACCAGCACGTAAAGAGGACATGGTGGACAAAATAATATTGGAGGAAGTCCGAATTTTCTTCCTTTCAAAAAAAGTGAATGCTTTTAAAATCCTCTACACAACACGTCAAGCGAACATGATGGAGAAAATAACGAAGGAAGGAAGAATTTTATTCCTTTCAAAAAAAGTGAATGCTTTAAAACCCTCTGTGACACCTTTTTAAACCAATTCCAAAGAAAACAAAAATCTAAGAGCAATTTTAAAACCCACTTCTAGTTTTGTTTGTGCAATTTCAAAATATACCAAACAAACGCTAAGAATTGTCTGAGCTCCATATTGTGGTTCAACGCTTGCGTTTCTAAATAGAGCATGAGCATAAGAAGGTGACAACTCGTAAGAGAAGTGTTGAAGTATCATGGCAAGAGCCATCAGCATCCTCACCCCAATATTCTGGGTTATGATGAATGTGGATTGTAGGCAACATAAACTCAACATCAGCTGGGAAGACCTCACCTCCCAACTTGATTCCCTCGCGAACCCATCGAGATAAAAGGGAAACAGGTGGATACAATCTCAAGACTTCGTTCAGAATCATTGTGACCTACAAGTTCATATTTTCCTGCAATTAATATCAAACTAAAATGGGATAATAAAGCTTGACTACCTATGAATTTACCATTAACAAAGAATAAGCTAGGATTCAAATCTCGCAATTTTGAGGTAGTTGATGGCATTCATGTCAGGTTTTTTCCTTCCACTAACAGTTATCTTTTTAAAATAAACTAATTATTAATATCATCGTCAAATATGAAGGTGTAATTTAGATCCACGTGTTTCGGTCCCATGTGAGGTCGTACGTGTGTGAGTGGTGATTGTGTGGTAGTGGTTATGTATGGTGTGTTAGTGGGCAGTCATTGTAGTGGTCTATATATGTACGGTTAAAAAATCAAATATAGTGAGAGGTGTGCCTCTCGGGTGTTCTGTTCCACTTCTAGTTTTGTTTGTGCAATTTCAAAATATACCAAACCAACGCTGAGAAACAGAAACAATATTTCTGCTCATTTGAACTTACCTGAAGGATTGAA
The DNA here is from genome assembly GCA_024699675.1 of Amphibolis antarctica. NCBI lineage: Eukaryota > Viridiplantae > Streptophyta > Magnoliopsida > Alismatales > Cymodoceaceae > Amphibolis > Amphibolis antarctica. Next base: position 28,059 of record JAMKPZ010001147.1, read on the forward strand.
AAATAAAACACATTTCTATATATAGTATCAAACACTCGAACAAGCTCCCCTTGCCGCAGAGCATCGACGTGTTTTAACGAAGTAACAATAGCTTCAACGTTACGTGGTTAGAGTCAAAAAATTGCGTAAACCAATATAACTTACGATTATTGTTCGGGAAATATTTAGATTAGAATATCGATTAAACTTACAAATTGTATCGTAAGGAATCATTTCACGGAAGGGCAACTATGGCGTGTATCCGTGACAAAAATGGATGTGTAAATCTAATTGACTACTTGGAAGGCAATTCCAATTTGAGTACTCGAAGTTGATAGAAAAAGGTTAAATCTAGAATACACCGTGGATATATATAATTGCATGCCGTGAGGAAAAATCTGCTCGACGATTGGAAAAATCGACCAACATTTGACTAAAAACGTGCACGGATGGAATTTGTCGGGACGATTTGATAACACGTAAATGTAAAATACTGACGACAAGCTCGTAACAGGAAAAACTAATTTTGACCTAGGTTAGCGGTCTTTCTGCTGTCGATCTTTGGCATTTTGTTAAAAAAATTTAATAAGGATAATTATTATTTCAAATCTATAATTTCGGGAAAAAAGAAAAGTAGTCACCGTCGGAAAATTTTTCCCTTCGCCGGTGGTCTCGACGACTGACGAGATGGATGACGAAACTTGGATGCCACCACGACGACAAGTATCTCAGACGAGACAAGAGACCAACAACGGACAAGTACGAGAGCGAACGCAGTTCGTCAAGAAATGATTTTTTTTTTTCTTTACTTTTAAAGTACTTTTAATTTTATAATAATATGTATATTTTTTAATTATTTTTTTATTTTAAAATTATTCTCGTAAAAATTATTTTTTTCACTTTTAGAAATTTGATAATAAAGAAAAAAAAAACTCCCTTGTATGTCTCTCGGCCTTTAATAAAAAGTATCTCCATGTCGATTCGTGAGTAGACGTAATAAGACGGTTTGTTGAAAATAAAGTAGAAAAAATGATTTACTAATTTAAAGTTGGTATTTTTATTTTATATGTAATAATTAATGGTTTATTACAACGATTTTAATATATTTCTTTAGCTTGGAAAGAAGTTTTTAAATATTTCAGATAAAAGAAGTCAGAGTTGTACGAAAGACTTGATTCTGTTTATTTAAGTATTTTTTATTATGTACATTATTTTTTTATTAAATAACTTTAATATTTTATATTTAAAAATTATATCAAAACACTTATTTCAATGTAATAACAATACCATAATTAGATGAACAATTTCAAAAACATGAATATTGAAGGAGACAGGTTTAAAGAAGCCAAAACAAACCATTTTTTCTTTATTATTATTATTTTTAAAAATACAAATATCTAGTTATATATGATGATTTCATGTGATTTTATGGCTTACACAAATATCTATTTTCGAAAATTGTAAATGTTGAAATTAAAAGTAATGAATTAAATTAAATTAAATTTATAATAAATTATATGATAAAAATTTATATATAAAAATTTCAATATATGAAAATTTTCATTACATTTATGTAAACAGCGATTATAAATATAAACTGTAATTGTAATAAAATTTGGCATGGGAAACTGCTCGATTTTATATTTTCTAAGCAATTTAGAGAGCGATTTAACTTTAATATTAAATATTTTAGATGTTTTTTATGTTTCTTTTACCTAAAATATCAAGGTTTATAGGTACTTTAGACTCCTACCTAGGAGCGAGTTTAGTTTTGGTTTTGTTTAAATTTATAAACAATTTAGACTCATGTTTAGAAGCCATTTGATTTCAATTTTGACTTTAAATTTAAATTTATAAACAGTTTAAGCTCTTGTTTAGGAACGATTTCCATTTTAATTTAATTTTAAATTTACAAATAGTTTAAGCTCATATCTAGAAGCAATATACATATTTTAATTTTGTTTGAGTTTATGAATAGTTTAAACTCATATCTAGGTGCGTTTCAACTTTATTAAAGTTTGCGAACAATTTAAGCTCATGTTCGGGAGTGTTTTGATTTTTTGATTTAAATTTTAAATTTATAAATAATTTACACTCTTATTTAGGAGCGATTTCATTTTGATTTTTGTTTAAATTTATAAATATTTTAGATATTTTATCTAAAACATTTAGAATTTGTACACAGTTTAGGCTCATGTCTAGGAGCAATTTCATGTTTGTGAATATTATTTCTTAAGTTTCAGTTTAATGTCGCATAAGACTTTAATTGGACAGTTGATTTGATTTAATCTAGTTTAATTGCTATAAGTTTCAATTTTGTGTGAAACTTATCAACTTCATTTAAAGTTCAATTTAATATGAAAGCCTCAATTTAATGTGAAGCTTATGAGGTTTCATTTTTGAATTTGGTATGACTTGAGTTTCAATATGATGTAAAACCATATTGTTTTATTTGCATAGATGTCTATATGAGGAGAAATTTATGCATTTTGATTTGATTTGTCATAGGGTTTAATGTGGCACGATACATATACTTGGTTGATTTGATTTTTTAAAGTTTCAATTTAATGTGAAACTTAGATGTATATTTTGCTTTATAAGATTTCAATTTAAGGTGAAACTAAGTTTATATGTTTTAATTTAAGATTCATTTTAATGTGAAACTCATATTTTAGATTCAATGTTTCTTTTTATATGGATTTCAATCCAACTATTTTAATTTATCTCTTTTCTTTTAAAGTTTCAATTTATTGTGAAACTTTATGTATATTTAAATTTATGAATAATTTAAACTCATATTCAAGAGTATTTTGTATTTTGGTTTTGATTTTTATTTAAATTTATGAACAATTTAAGTCCTTATTTAGGAGCAAATATGGACACATGTATCTTAATTTGTATATATATTTCTTTTAACGTAAGGCTCGTTGGTTTGGTTTGACAAAAATTTATTAAAGTTTTGACTTACTATCATGCAAAGTCGTAACTTCCAACTTAATTTACAATTCAACTATTTTAATTTATCTTTTTTCTTTTAAAGTTTCAATTTAATGTGAAATTGTATGTATATTTTATTTAGAAAGTTTTAATTTGATGTAAAACTTTATATATTTGATTTTGAGTAATATATTTCATAGTTTTGGAAGATTTCAATTTATTATGAAACCTTATATATGTTTATGTTTTTGTTTTGAAAGTTTCATTTAATGTGAAACTTCATGCATTTTTTTGAAAAGTTTCAATTTAATGTGAAACTTATAAGATCTAATTCGGTGTATTGATTTATTTTTCTTTTTTTTAGCTTGTCTTTTAAATTTCACAAACAAATTATGCTCTTGTTTAGGAGTAATTTGATTTATTTAAATTTATGAATAGTTTAAAGAGTATTTTATATTTTGATTTTGATTTTTATTTAAATTTATGAACAACTTAAGTCCTTATTTAGGAGCAAATATGGACACATGTATCTTAATTTGTATATATATTTCTTTTAACGTAAGGCTCATCGGTTTGGTTTGACATTAATTTATTAAAGCTTTGACTTACTATCAGAGCCATAACTTCCAACTTAATTTAGTTTGCTTTCATTTGTTATGAATATCAATTTAATGTAGAATTTCAAATATTTAGTTTGATTTAGTTTGTTAGAAGTTTCAATTTAATGTGAAACTTCAAAAGTTTTATGGAAGTTGGTTTAATTTCTTTTATTTTTTCATTCAATTTTAATTTAAGTTTTCGTGCGAAACTTTTATACGTTAAATCAGGTTGGTCCGAACAATTTTATATTTCCTTTTTAATTTTAATTTAAGTTTCAATTTAACGAGAAAAGTAGTTTGTTTTGTTTAATTTCCACTTAAGTTTCAATTTAATTTGAAACCATTATATTTTGATTTGATAAGTTTCAAGTTAACGTGAAGCTTGTAAGGTTTCGATGTAAGGTGAAACTATATTATTATTTTTTAGTTTATTTTTACGTAATTTCTTTCGTAAAGCGCAACTTATGCATTTTAACTTAATTCGACATAAGTTTTATATGAAGTAAAATTTACATACTTTAATTTGATCTTGTGTGTTTAAACTTAGATTAATTGGTTTCAATTTATCATGAAACCACATCAATCTAAATAAGTTTCAATTTAATATAAATCTCAATTCAATTTTCATATTAATTTGATGAGCTTTAATTTAATGTGAAGCTTTATAATTTTAATTTTAATTCCACAAGTTTCAACAATTATGAAACTTAACTTAACTTCTAATTTCTTATATTTTAGTTAATACGAAACTTTATAGTTTCAAATTTAATTTACCAAGTCTCGATTTAACGTGAAACTTAACAAATTTCATTTCCAATTTCATGAATTCTTTTTTTTAATGTGAAATTCTATCATTTTGATTTTAATTTGATAAGTTTCAATTTGATTTCATAAGTTGAACTTAATAATTTCAATTTCAACTTAATAATTTCTAGTTCTATTTTAATTTAATAAGTTCCAATTTTAACTTGTTAAGTTTCAATTTAAGTAAAACCTAATAATTCCACTCTCAATTTAATAATTTTCAGCGTGAAACTTTATAGTTTTCAATAAATTTCAACTTATAACTCCCTCTCATCCGATCTTAGGGTTTAATTTCCCGTCTGTTTCCTTCTTCTTTTTTTGCTTTATATCTCGTTATTGTCATTTCATTTTTATTTTTTCGTTGATCATTTGCTCCTCGACTTCGTTTTTGTAGGTTGGAGCTTCAGCTTGTGTTTTCTGGAGTTTCGACGGCAAGCGACTAGGGCGGACGACAAGCGGTGAGCAACCTATGCTTCCGTAGGTTGAAGACGACAGACGCATGGACGTTCGCGATGGCGATTCAGGGTGACACTTTGATCCAACAGCAGAGGGGATTTCTAGATAAGTTATTTTATTTATTTATTTATTTTTCATAATTACTCACTCTCTTTTTAAGCTTTCCCTTCGTTTTTTTTTTGAATGGGCCTTGGTCATGGGTCCAGTTTTTTGTTTTCAATCCGTTTTCCATATGTTAGTTTTAGTCCATTTTGGTTTTGGGCTTGGATCACGGGCCCAATGCATTTTTCTTCCCTCCTTTCTTTTTAACTTTCGTCGCCGGGCCTGTTTTTTTTGTTCTTTTTTCCTAAGGGTTTTCTTCTCTGGCGTCGGGCTCGGTGGAGGGGTCCGACAGCTAGGGTTCCGACAAGGTTCGATCGTCGATGTTTTTTTTTGTTCTTCTTTCCTTAACTAGGGAGGGGAATATCGGTTTCCATGTCCACCTATCCCTTTGCTTTCCATATGTTCTCTGCCAGTATTTTCCGGTTTGTAGTTTTTAGAGAAGAGAGGAGTAAAAGACAACTCTAGCTGTGCCTCTGTGCCCCCTCCTTTCCCGAGGGGCTCGGATTTCTCATTTGTGAGGAAAATTTTATTGGAATATTACCTAAACAAGTATATCGCACAATTTTAATACATATTTAATCTAACAATTTTGTTCAACTGTGATTTTTATACATGTCTTTTCAAACCAAACTTAGAAAGAGGGGTTTAATAACAAAGGTATCCGTTACGCACATATTGCCTAACTATAGTTTTGTTCGGAAAAAAAAATCTACGAAACTTTTTACTATGTAACACTAAATTTCTAAAGTAATTTATCGAACATAGCCTACAATAAAATATTAATTTCAATATAATTTTTAATAACACTTTACAAAAGATCTATAATAAAAATCTATTGATCTTTTACAATAATTATAACTAAAAAATTATTTCACATATCTTTTTTACCGAACACAACCTATACATGCTGTGGGTGGAGGGCGACCAATTTATAGTATCAGATCTGCTTAAGAATTATCTGAGCTCCATATTGTGGTTGAAGGCCTAGCTTTCTAAATGGAGCATGAGCATAAGAAGGTGACAACTCGAAAGAGAAGTGTTGAAGTATCATGGCAAGAGCCATCTTTGCTTCTATGGCTGCAAAGTTTTTTCCAAGGCAAATTTTTGGGCCCCATCCAAAAGGAAAGAACGCGTTCTGTACTTTAGAGGCCTTTGCCACTCCATGGCAGAACCTCTCCGGCTTGAACTCATCGGCATCCTCGCCCCAGTATTCTGGGTCATGATGAATGGCGATTGTAGGAATCAAAAGCTCAACATCTATTGGGAAGACATCACCTCCCAACTTGATTCCCTTGTGAACCGATCGAAGTAAAAGGGCAACAGGTGAATACAACCTTAAGACTTCATTTAGAATCATTGTGACCTGCAAGTTCATATTATCTTGCAATTAATATCAAACTAAAATGGGATGATAAAGCTTCACTACCTATGAATTTACCATTAACAAAGAATAAGCTAGGATTCAAATCTCACAATTTTGAGGTGGTTGATGGCATTCATGTCAGGTTTTTTCCTTCCACAGACGTGCAAAACCTCTTCCCTACCCTTTTCTTGCCAATCTGGATGCATGGCTAATACTACCATCGTCCATGTGAGCCAGATGGAGGTCGTCTGCTGACCAGCAAAGTAGAACAACTTGCACTCTTCTATGAGGTCCTCTTCGGTGATTCTGTAATTGGTCTCTTCATTCTTGCTCCCAGTGTTTTCAGATGATTGCACCAATAATCCAAGTAAATCATCACTACATGATTCTCCCATTCTTATGGATTGTTCCCTCTTGCGAATGAGATTTCTTACAATTGATTTAATTTCCTTGTAGATGTGCATTCTCCTCTTGTTCTTCTCGGTTGGTAAGAATCTGCCCAAAAATGATGAGTTCATGAATAAATGGCATGTTCCTTTCAATAGAAACAATTTTAAAGAAACTGTAAGTTAAGATGAAATGAAAAGGTCATGATTTCTATGCAAGCTAGTAGAGACTAGAACAGCAAAGTGAAAACGGAAAAAGGGAGAATTCTTCTCCAAAGAAAGCCTAGATTCTCTTGGAAGTAAGTACGTCGTTTGGGCGTATAAAAATCCACAGCAATACAGTATAATTGAGAAGATTCAAAAGAGAATGTCGAACTTAGCAAGTGGTGATATATATATATGCAGACAAAAATAGAAGAAGCTTATTACAAATGTCATGCTAAAAATTAAGGTGTTTGAGAGTACCAAAATGCTGGAAAAAGAAACAATGAAAATTTAATTCTTAACAAATAGAAATAATAGAAAATAACAAAAAACCGCAGAGATCAGCAGATAGGGAGCACAAGAGGACCAACAGGCACATCTAGCGCAAACATATTTTATTTTATACTTTCTCGAGGGTTAGAAAAAGAAGTGCACAAATTAATTTATATCATTTACTAACTTCATTTTTCCAAGAATGAAGTACTTGTGAAAATTAAGAACAAGAAAAAGTGAATGACATTTTCACTTTCCCAGTTTCCTTATTTCTACCCCCTGGACTACAAAATATGAACTCACCGTAAACTTGGAAAGAAAGACATACTCCTAGCAGCTTCAACGGCCAAAGCAGCTTGTTCATTCTGAAGCTCAAATATTCTCCTGCCTTCCTCATAGTTGCTTCCAAAAGCAGTTCTAGAGATGACATCTCCCGTCAAGTACAGGAACTCTGGCCATACGTCTAATTCTCTCTCCCCTCCAGCACAAC
>JAMKPZ010001148.1:0-24586 GCA_024699675.1 Amphibolis antarctica
GCTTCTGCTGGACAAGGGAACTACGTTTCCAAACTCACATGCGTGAATGTCCAAGCAGTTATCTCTTGATGTGAGGCGAGCCACCTTTCATTCCCCTGTAGGTATGGATAGCACGATTGGGTCGGAACAGCTACCTTGCGCAAACTCCATCATGGGCACCCGCTTGAAAACCCCTATACAAAAGCAACGAAACCAAATGCCAGAAAAGGAGTCACCAGAAAACGTCCCGACCTTTCTACACAACACGGCACAGATATTCATGTATGAGGGGAAGGGACAACACTCCTTCCCCACCTTTGGAACTAATGTATAATTAAGCGTGCAGGCAAAATAATCAGTTGCCTGGTAAGATCAACCGGCCACCGTCACCATTACCCAAGGACGTTCGACTCCTCAACACAACCCAAGTCAGAACGTCAACTGTCCCAGGCGAAGGTGAGGAAAGTTCGCCCATGCACGCCCGCTTAAACTGTTGGACGCCCAGACCACAACCCGCGCAAGATGAGATAACGCATAGAAAAATCAGCCGGTTGTAAAGTAAACCGACCGGCCATCGCCACTAGTACCCAGGTACGATCGACTCCTCAACGTACCCCGAAAACCATACCCATGGCTGCACATCGAAGGGGGGAAACAGCCGGCAAGCTGCCGGTTGGCCGGTTCAAGGAACTGGCCCCCGTGTCCCCAAAACCCCCCATGGGTGCGCATGGAAGGGGGAAACAGCCGGCAAGCCGCTGGCTGGCTGGTTCAAGGAACCGGCCCCCGTTTCCCCAAAACCCCCCATGGGTGCGCATGGAAGGGGGAAATAGCCGGCAAGCCGCTGGTTGGCCGGTTCAAGGAATCGGTCACCGTTTCCCCAAAACCCCCCATGGGTGCACATGGATGGGGGAAACAGCTGGCAAGCCGCCGGCTGGCCGATTCAAGGAACCGGTCCCCATTTCCCCAAAACCCCCCATGGGTGCGCATGGAAGGGGGAAACAGCCGGCAAGCCGTCGGCTGGCCGGTTCAAGGAACCAGCCCCCGTTTCCCCAAAACCCCCCATGGGTGCGCATGGAAGGGGAAAACAGCCGGCAAGCTGCCGGCTGGCCGGTTCAAGGAACCGGCCCCTATTTCCCCAAAACCCCCCATGGGTGCGCATGGAAGGGGGAAACAGCCGGCAAGTCGCCGGCTGGCCGGTTCAAGGAACCGGCCCCCGTTTCCTGAAAACCCCCCATGGGTGCGCATGGAAGGCGGAAACAGCCGGCAAGTCGCCGGCTGGCCAGTTCAAGGAACCGGCCCTCGTTTGCCCAAAACCCCCCATGGGTGCGCTTGGAAGGGGGAAATAGCTGGCAAGCCGCCGGCTGGTCGGTTAAAGGAACCAGCCCCCATTTCCCAAAAACCCCCCATGGGTGTGGATGGAAGGGGGAAACAGCCGACAAGCCGCCGACTGGCCGGTTCAAGGAACCGGCCCCCATTTCCCCAAAACCCCCCATGGGTGCGCATGGAAGGGGGAAACAGCCGACAAGCCGCCGACTGGCCGGTTCAAGGAACCAGCCCCCATTTCCCCAAAAGCCCCCATGGGCGCATGGATGGGGGAAACAGCTGGCAAGCCACCGGCTGGCCGGTTCATAGAACCGACCCCCGTCTCCCCAAAACCCCATGGCTGCGCAAATGGGTCGGGAAGGCAGCCGACCAGCTGCCGCTCTAGCAAGCCGGTATGATAACCTGGCTACCCGCTCCCCCAAAATTCCCAACATGGCACAAACGTGGTCTTAGTGTCGTTACTCCAAATCTCGCCCACAAACTCACAAGAACACTCGAGAAGATAGTTATGGAGAAGTTTCCATTAAAGTTAAGATATTATTCATCATTTAAAAAAGGCAGGGTAGAGAAAGACTACTCCTACTCAGAAGACTCTAAGGGTTCAAACCTCCGGGGCTCAAATCTCCGGGGGTCAGTTCTCTGGCGCTCCCGTCTCTGCAGGTCACGAGCCCACTCCCGCCGCTCTATCCAGTCGACTAGCCAGATCAACCGATCTTCTCGACTCAACAGTTGGATAATCACTTCATCCCGAGCATAGAGACGGTCCATCGACGCGCACAAATCCTCGGTGTAATTCGGGTTCAGAGAAGTTCCACCGGTAGACCATGAAGTAGAAGCAGGAGCAGGAGGACGATGCCCAGTTGACCGCCCGCCAGATGATGAGCTGGACCGCTTGGAGGCAAGCCTCTCGTACCGACCCAAGTCGACTGATGTAATGGGTCGGGTCTGGAGCAGAACCCTCTAGCGGCCTCTGGTTGAGATACGGAGGAAGTGGGCCAGCTCCACCATCGCCTCCCCAAAGAGCAACTAGCTGGGAGGCCGTCAGACCAGGAGAATCACGCCATGCATTTGACACCAAACCGCTGCCGCCCAGTTCACCCGGCAACTCGTTACCACCGTGAAAGTCGCAAGGTAAGTCGCCACGCTAACTTCGTCCCAATGCCCCCCTTTCGGGAGGATTGTGTTGTTGAGGACAAAGGAGACGAGGTGGGTGACTGGGTTCAGGTCCCGAGCCTTAACGATCCGTTGGTCAAAATTGGCATCCGCGGTAACTACCACATTGATGTCGCTGATGCTCCAAGGAATGTTCGACAAGGGGGAGAAAATGTCCAAACCGGTAAAGCGGAGTCCCAACACCTCAAACAGAAGCGCGTTACAGAACTCTATCGATCCCGACTGAAGGCTCAGATAAAGTCATGATTCCACCTCCGATAGGTTGGAGTACATCTCGGCCACCAAGCCGAGGACAATCTCGACCCGGCGGAAGTCCCAGACGAAAGGAAGCAAGCCTTGCTTGGCAAACAACTGCTCCACCTCTGGCAATCGGTCGAACTTGGCCGGCCTCCCATGTAACGCCATCTTGACAACCAAGTGGCCGTCGATGGGGGACGCCAAATCCTGATCAGTTTTTGGGGAAGCCACGTCGTCAGCCGCCTCCTCCTCGGAACCCGTTGGAGTTCGATACCAAGGGAGCGCCATCCGGACCGATCTCGCCTCCGACGCCACGACATCAGGAATCTCGAACGGCCCTGATGGAGTTCCGGCGAGACGCTGTTGCCAATCTACGGTGGCCTTGTGACGCATCTGGCACCACGTGCTTTGAAGGGGAGTCTCTACAGAAGCCTCGCCTTCCATTGGCACATGTGAGCTAGAAGCACCAGAGCTTCGTCGCCGTTCTCCCAACCACTAGTGAGACATGGCCTCGGCCGAAGTAGCGTCACAGCCATTGCTAGTCAATTCAAAGAAAACAGCCAAGCGGGCCGACTCGACTTGTTTAGGACAGTTGAGCTCCTCTGCTGGCATGTTCCTCAAAGTCGCTAGCAGAAGATCGAACCATTGTCGCACAAACCTAGAAGTAGATTGGCGGACGTGCCTCGTAACATTTTTGGTGCGAGGCATGTTGATTAAAGCTCAAAGGAAGAAGTTAAGGAATGATGGAAGAAAATCCAAATGAAAGCTCAAGGGAGGAGTGAAAACGAGAGGGAGGGATGAGAAAATCTCCAACGATCTCCCCTCTATTTATAGGAAAATGAGTTACCTGGATTCCGCATGGTCCGAAGCGGCAACCGGTTCAAAAACCGATTGCACAAAAATCAAGAAAGCTGAAACGATTCTTGACAACTTTTAAAAGGTACGGTCAAGGCACGGTAACCGAGAAAGTTGCACGGAAACTGAAAAAGACAAACGAAAATCGAGAAAAGTACAAAACCACGCGAGGCCTTCGTCCGATTGCCCCCTCCTGCTAGGCGGCAACCACGTGAATAGCCGGCTCGAAGGTAAAATCACAAAAGTACGACGTGACCATTCACTGCGTCTGTTGCAGCTTTTTCAATTATGTCACCAGCCGGTTGCCACCTCCTGCTAGGCAGCAACTGCGTGAATAGCCAGCTTGAAGGTAAAATCACAAAAGTATGACGTGACCATTCACTACGTCCATTGCAGCTTTCTCAATTATGCCACCAACCGGTTGCCGCCTCCTACTAGGCGGCAACCGCGTGAATGGCCGGCTCGAAGGTAAAATTGGAAAGGTACGACATGACCACTGTGACAGTGGCAACTTTTGAAAAAGCAACGTACCACATCCTCAGCCTGTTGCCGCCCCCACGAGCCGGCAACCACGTAACCAACCGGACGAAGAGTAATGTCACAAAAAGCATGATGTGACTATTCACAACAACTTTTAGAAAAGAAACATGTGAAGCCTTCACATCACATCTCAGTGGCCGGCTCCCACAAGGTGGTTGCTGTGTGATCAGCCATTCAAGATCTAAGACGTGGAGAGATATGGCCCAACCTTCGGGCACGACACATGAACAATTTCCACCATGTTACCCGGTCACCGGCACCCACAAGGTGGCTACCGCGCAACCAACTAGCTAGCAATATGGCATCGCTTGGTCAAGTGACTGAGGGTGTAAGCCTGATTCTATTGTCCGACCTACAATAGATAATTCATGAAAGCGTGAAATCTCGCAGAACCTACCGTCTACGCATGGAGGGTCATTCAACCCTAGGATGTCGGTTTCCTTCCTCAAAAGTCATACAACCTCGCCTAGGGAGGGACATTCTGTTGAACCCATGCTTAAAGGGGGGATGGAGCCGGCTTGCCGCTGGCAAGCTGCTTCAAGGAAGCGGCACCTAGACACCCAAAAAAACCCATATTTGGTAAAAAGTTAGGGGGATGGAGCCGGCTTGCAACCGGCAAGCCACTTCAAGGAAGCGAGACCCAGACCCCCAAAAAAACTCATATTTGGTAAAAAGTTAGGGGGATGGAGCCAGCTTGCCGGCGGCACTCAGACCCCCAAAAACCCACATTTGGTAAAAAGCTAGGGGGATGGAGCCGGCTTGCCTCCGGCAAGCTGCTTCAACGAAGCGGCACCCAGACCCCCAAAAAACCCACACTTGGTAAAAAGTTAAGGGGATGGAGCCGGCATGCCGCCGGCAAGCCGCTTCAAGGAAGCGGCACCCAGACCCCGAAAACCAACATTTGGTTAAAAGTTAGGGGGATGGAGCCGGCTTGCCACCGGCAAGCCGCTTCAAGGAAGCGGCACCCGGACCCCAAAAACCCACATTTGGTAAAAAGTTAGGGGGATGGAGCCGGCTTGCCGCCGGCAAGCCACTTCATGGAAGCGGCACCCGAACCCCAAAAACCCACGTTTGGTAAAAAATTTGGGGGATGGAGTTGGCTTGCCACCAGCAAGCCGCTTCAAGGAAGCGGCACTCGAATCCCGAAAACCACATCTTCGTGTGAATGATCATTGAACCAGCCGGTTTTCGCCTGCCACGTAGCGGCTGCCGGTTGGCTACCCAAGAAGGAAGCCGAATCAATCAGGAAAATACGACGAGATTTAACCACGTAAATCTCGCAAATCTGTCAATTATGCAAACCGCGTAATCAAGCCGGAATCACGCCACCTTCCATCTTTAGGTGCCCCCAAAGAAGGAAGGCAACCCCTTATAAAAAGGGCGGCCCCCTACACCACAGAGCAGGCTTGAATTTCCGGGAGAAGAGGCTGGAAGAAGGAGGAGTGAAGGATTTTCGAAGGGTGGGATTTCCTTGGAAGAAGGCTGACACCCTCAGGAGAAACAACTGTCCACTGGTTTCGAAGGAGGAAAGCAGCTCGGGGCCTCGATGCCTTTTCGCCGTGCTAGAGCGAGGACTTCCGATCCCCATCGACGATGCCCCTAAAGGTAAGTCCTTCCACCCTCGCCGTTTTATGTGTATTTTTACTACGTTTCGTCTAGCCCCGATTGCATAACGCCTTCCCTCTGCAAGGGGACGGCCGGGGGACGGACCCGGGTATCATTCCTTCGGAAACACGTTCAAAGGTACCGGTGGTTGCCCTCCTGGCCAGGTTAATCCACTCGGCCCAGTCGTGCTCAGTTCACTCGTGACCCTTCTATCGGGTCTTTTTACGTGGAAACCCCAAGTTTCCTAGAGGCTTTACGAATTTTTATCTGCTCTCTACAGGTCCTTTCCGGGACCCCGAAAAAGTTTCCGGGATGACGCCCCTGGTGAGGATACCGGCGGTGGCCGTTCGGGTGTACGAAGGCATACAACTCGATGGTCCCCATACGTTTTTCCGGGAGACGTAAGTCTACTCTACCGATGCCTCGAAAAAGTTTCCGGGATGACGCCATCGGCATCCTTGCCGACGGCGGTCGTTCGGGTGTACGAACACGTACAACTCGACGGTCCCCCTACGTTTTTCCGGGAGACGTAAGTCTACTCTCCCGATGCCCCGGAAAATTTTTCGGGATGACGCCACCGGCAAGGATGCCGGCGGCAGCCGTTCGGGTCTACGAACACGTGCAACCCGACGGTCCCCATACATTTTTTCGGGAGACATAAGTCTACTCTCCCGATGCCCCGAAAAGGTTTCCGAGATGACGCCATCGGCAAGGATGCCGGCGGCGGCCATTTGGTTGTACGAACACGTACAACTCGACGGTCCCCGTTTGTTTTTCCGGGAGACATAAGTCTACTCTCCCGATGCCCCGGAAAAGTTTCCGGGATGACGCCACTGGCAAGGATGCTGGCAGTGGCCGTTCAGGTGTACGAACACGTACAACCCGACGGTCCCCGTACGTTTTTTTTCCCGGAGGCATAAGCCTACCCTCTTGATACCCCAGAAAATATAAGTCCTCCGTTAAACCCCATGCTTTTACAGACATCAAGAGAAAAAGGGGGTGGGGACACAGTCGGCAAGCCGCCGGCAGGCCGGTTCAAGGAACCGCCCCCCATTTCCCCAAAATCCCCATGGGTGCACATGGAGGGGGGAAATAGCTGGCAAGCCGCTGGCTAGCCGGTTCAAGGAACCGGCCCTAGTTTCCCCAAAGCCCCCATGGGTGCGCATGGATGGGGGAAATAGCCGGCAAGCCGCCGATTGGCCGATTCAAGGAACCGGCCCCCGTTTCCCAAAAAACCCCCAATGGGTACGCATGGAAGGGGAAACAGCCGGCTAGCCGGTTCACAAAACCGGCCCCCATTTCGCCAAAACCCCATGGCCGCGCAAATGGGTTGGGAAGGCAGCCGACCAGCTGCCGGTCAACCGGTACAAGTCGCCAGCTGCCGGCTCCCCGAAAACCCATCTTTTTCTCCTCTATTCACCACCGGATCCAATATGGATCCCTGTTTTGTTCAATCCCCATTTGTTCACTTGATTCTCGTTTATTTTCATCGAAAGGAATACGGTTATCCCTCTAAACACCCTGGAAAGTCTTTCAAGGTGAGGTCGTACGTGGCTGGATTGACTATCATGTTTTCCGTTTTAGAGCCGGAGAGAGGCCGGGAATGCCCAGACTGTCTGGGGGTGCCTAACACCTTCCCCAACAGTACCCTGAGCCCCGTATCCAGTTCTCTCATGTTACACGACTTTACATGATTCCCATAGTTTTATCGTTTCAATGGTGGAAGGACACTTTCCCATCCGGTTTTCCTTATTATCTACCCAAAAATAAGGTGGCGACCCCGTTGAACGAGCCATCAACCGCACGTGGTGATGCACTCACACAAACACCTTTCCATTCTTTGTACCTCGGTCCATCCACCGGATGAAAGAGAGGGTACACCTAGTTTTTCTAAAATGAATCATTTTCCCTTCTCATTACCCTATTTGAGTGCAGAGATAAACATATGTTGAGTACCACCATAAAAAAGATCATGATATGAAAAATTTTCCATTTTGGTGAGCATTATCCTAAGGTATCTCCCAAACGTCTCAGAGTTAGAGATTATGTGAAGGAAGGTAGCAAGGGTATGAGCTTTAATGCACCATGGAGTTCATTTGGGAATTAGGTTATGGAGATATAAGGTGGTGAAATTAATCGATTATGGGTCATTTATTAGTTCTAAGAGTGCAATGCTAGTTATGTCATTTACTTTGTGTTATTTTGAGAAAAAAATCAAAAATCAAAAATCAATGAAAATATATATAGAAAAAAAAATAGAAAGAAAGGAAAAATAACAAAGAAAGAATTAGAAAATTTAAGGAATCAATGTCAATATGTGTAGAAAAGGGAAATATTCAAAGTCACTTGGGACGTGAGAATGAAGTGGCATGATATCATATCAATAAGTTAACATTTTGAGTGATGGTGTCTACCGGCTAAAGCATTTGCCAATATCTTAGAAAGGAAGGGAGTATCTTAAATTACCCTCTTTTGTTAGTGAGATGTGTGTCTGCTTTAATGATTTAATTTCTAATTGAGAGTAGTGAAGGTGTGAATTCCTCTTGCTTGCATAAGACAGATGGTTCTCATGAATAGGTGACTTCTTGTTCACATTTTAAAATGAGTCTATCCAATTTAAGGGCAAGGAGAGGGAGTGTTGTAAGACTGAGCCACCCCATTCCCTTGAAATGTTTATAGCAACAAGTGATTCAAAAGATCCTTTGGTTGACTTTGTTTTCACTTCTTTCTCTCTCTCTTTGTTTTTTTGGACTTTGTGGGTGTATCGACTAAAAACCCTTTGGAGACACAACTCTGCCACTAGGGTAACCTAGGGGTTTAAAGGCTTGCTATGCCTATTAAGTATAGTCATGTTCCCTACGAAAGTAGCCTAGTATAATTTTAGTTAATTTTATTTAGTAGTCTTTATTGCTTTCATAGTTTTTATGGTTTTATTTTAGTATTTTTCTGTGGGACTAGCAAAACTTAAGTATGGGGGATCTTTTCAAACTCAAAAGTGTGCATTTTATTGATATTAATTCATGCGTTTTAATGAGTTTTTGTTGCATTTTGCATTGAATTATGATGATTACAAGGTTAACTATAATTTTAGCATTATGCACATTTATTCACTTTAATAATGCATGAATTAAGTTTTAAGTCGTTAATTATGTTTGTGGTGATTACCTATTGAGAAAGGAATGAATGACTAATAATTGTCTCTTTAGGTTGTTGATAAAATGATTAACTCATAGAAAAAAATCATGATTTATGTCTAAGTGCAGAGTCCGAGGGTTAAGCCATTTACGCATGAACTTAGGTGAGGGTAAACTGGATTACCCTCGAGCATGTACCTTGCTTGTTTTGTGTGATGAATTTCATTGATGTAATTGTGATTACAATTATAGTTAAGGTTTAAATGTTATGAATTATTTCTCCTGTAATATTATGTGTTTCACGAAAGGTATTCCTTAAGTATTTGTAGGGAAATTCGATGAGCAATTGCAGGGAAGTTTGTATAGGAGTAGAATTGAAAATTAATTTAGCTGAAGCTCAACCATGGAGAATGTGGATAGATAGGCTAAAGAAGTGGGCTTGCATGGAATGTTCTCACACGTTTGGACATGCACCACGTCCTTGTTAACTGCTTGCTCGTGAACTGACACTCTTTGCATCTGTAAAACAATCCCATAGCCATGAAACTAACACCCCCCCTCTTCTTCCACAAATCACCATTCACAAGTCATTCTCCATCTTCCGCCTTCCATCCTTTCACTTCTTTCAAGAGGAGATTGACAACCTCCTCTTCTCCAATCACTTCCTTAGTGTGGTTGTTGTTCTTTTCTCAATTTGAGCGTATTCTTGAAGGAGAGACTCTTGGCGCCAACTACTTCCTCCTCTGTTCCTTGGTGTAATTGTGGAGTGATGCCCAAAATCTCATTTCAAGGTGGAAAGGAAGGCTTGCTACATTGACGACTTGGTGGACCGGAAGTAAAGACAAAGAGAAGTTCTCAACCTAAGCAAGTTTCAAAGGGAGGAATTACAGTGAAGCATTAGGTGTTCTTTCCTTTTCCATTTTCTTTATTTTTACTTTTCCTTTATATTTACACTCAAATTTACAAACACAAACTTTATCAACTCAGTTATGATATTTAGAGAATGTTTTTAGGTTTACTGTAATGTTGAATGTTGCATTTTAATTTTACAAGTTATTCATATTGTGTTGTGTCTCACGCATTATGTTTTTCGTTGTGTTTTAAAATATTTAAAAAGTTCAAAAATATAAGTATTCAACTCGTAGAAGTTTCAGCTATTTTGAATCATACTATTTAAACATCTGAAACTCACAATTATCGCACTACCCTCGAGTAAGTTCGAGGGTGAAGACGTTGTTTACCCACGAGCTACCTTGAGGGTTAAGTGCTCTCTCTATGCAAAATGATAAATTTTATGCAAACTAAAGTGCATAATGTTAAAACTTAGGAAGAATTAAATATTTGAAAGTAAAACTCACTATACAGAGTCTTTTAGTGTAAAATTCGAATTATTTAGTAAAAGAATGATTTTAAAATCAAAATATTTTAAGTGGTGAAGAAATTAAAGTTAATGAAAAATTCTCTAGAAGGAACAATTTAATAAGTATTTAAAGAGTATCCTAGCGGTTAATTGGAATAGATAACTATGACATTGCTTAAAAGAAATATAATTACTTGTTCCATTAATTGAATACACCAATTTAGCTAAACACCAAGCAAAACTAATCTCTGTGGACAAACTCATACTTGCACACTAATTACATTTGAACCCGTGCACTTGTGGTGAAATTAAAATATTTCGAACGCATACATTATTAAGAAGTGATATGCAAAAGGTTCCAAACACCAAACAACCAACATTGTCGGTAGCCACCACCCCATCTGCAGCAATGCAGACATTTTCCCTGCTACAACAATGTTCAGACTCAAAAGTGTGCATTTTATTGATATTAATTCATGTGTTTTACTGAGTTTTATTTGCATTCTGCATTGAATTATGATGATTACAAAGTTAACTACACTTTTGAGCAGTATGCATGATTATTCACGTTAATGATGCATGAATTCTATTTTAAGTTGTTAATTATGTTTATGTTTATTAACTATTGAGAAAGAAACGAATGATTGACATTTGACTCTTTAGCTTGCTAATAGAACGATTAATATACAAAGAAAAACTCGTGATTTATGCTTAAATACAAGTCCAAGGGTTAAGTTGTTTACCCATGGACTTATCCGTGGGTTATCCTGTTTACCCTCAAACCATTTTGTGAGCGTTAAAAGTTTACCCATGAACATACGCGAGGGTAAACTGGTTTACCCTTGGACCTATACCCTGTTTGTTTTGTGCAATGAATTTCATTGATATTAAAGCAATTGCAATTACAGTTAAGATCTAAATGTTATGATTTATTTCTCCTGTAATATGATGCGTTTCACGAAAGATATTTGTTAAGTATTTGCAGGGAAATTCGATAAGTAACTATAGGAATTATGTAACAAAGCAGAATTAAATATTAATTCACTTGCAGCTCAACCATGAAGAACGTGGATGGACAGGCTGAAGTAGTGGATTGCATGGGATGATCTCACATGTCCAGAAATGCACCACACCCTTGTTAGCTACTAGCTCGTGAATTGCCAATCCTCCCATCTATAAAATAGTCCCGAAGCCTTGGAACTAAACCCCCCCTCTTCTTCCTTCATCCACCATTTACAGAGCATTTTCCATCTTCTCCATCTTCCATCCTCCATCCAGTCATCTCTTCTGAGAGGAGATTGATGACCCCCTCTTCTCCAACCATTTGCATAGTGTATTTGCTATTCTTTTCTCAACCTGAGTGTGTCATTGAAGGAGAGACTCTTGGCACCAACTGCTTCCTCCTCTGTTCCTTGGTGTAATTGCGGATTGACGATCTAAAATCTCACTGCAAGGTCGAAAGGAAGGCCTACCAGATTGATAACCTAGTGGATTGGATGTAAAGACAAAGAGAAGTTCCCAGCCTAAGCATGTTTTGAAGGGAGGAATTACAGTGAAGCATTAAGTGTTCTTTCCATTTTTATTTTCTTGATTTTACTTAACGTTTTTACAACTATACTCAAATCTACAATCACACACTTTATCAACTTAGTTACGGCAATTAGATTATGTTTTTATATTTGTTGTAATGTTGAATGTTGCATTCTTACTTTTACAAGTTGTTTTATTGTATTGTGTGTTGTGTTTTGAAATATATAAAACGACTAAAAATATAATCATTCAACTCTTAGAAGTTTCAGCCAAATTGAATCGTATTGTTTTTACATCTGAAACTCACAATTACCACACTACCCACATGTAAGTTCGAGGGTAGAGATGTTTACCCACGAGCTACCTCAAGGGTTAAGTGCTTCTTCTGTGTAGAATGTTAAATTTTATGCAAACTAAAGGGTGTAATGTTAAAGCTTAAAAAAAATTAAATATTTGGAAGTAAAATCCTCTTGAAAGTGCAACACAATCAGTATTTAAAGACTATCCTAGTGGTTAATTGGAACAAGGCAACCGTGACATTGCTTATAAGATATTTAATCAATTGTTTCACTTAATTGAAGTCACCAATTCAGCTAAACACAAAGCAAAAACTAATCCCTGTGGACAAACCCATACTTGCACACTAATTACATCTAAACCTGTGCACTTGCGGTGAATTAAAATTATTTCGCAAACAATTTATATAAGAAAAGAATTACAAGTATTGTCTGTTGCGAGGTAACAAGTTTTTGATGTCGTTGCCGGGGATTGCTTAATTTCTTACAATTGGTGTTGCTCTTTGCTATTTTGGTGTTAGCTAGGACTACAATATGATTTATGTGCATTACTGTTGTTAAATTCTATTTCATAGTCTTATTGCTATTCACCAGAGTAGTCTTGTATTTAAATTCTAAATTACATAATGGACTCATATAACTCAGATAGGGGTGATTTTGGGATTGTTTTAGGGACTAGTTATGAGGATTATAATTATTCTAATTATGTTAGAAGAGATTATTTACCTATGGAGTTTAATGACTACTCTTCACAGCATGATTTAGAAGGACTTAATATTAAATCTCAAAATAATTACAACTGGAATGACAATTCTAATTTGTTGGACTGGAATGACAATTCTAATTTGTGGGACTGTAATGGCTATTCAGGAATGCAGAATTATTATTCAAAGTATAATCATATGAATGAAAATCAAAATTACCAATCAAATATATCACTACAAATCCAACAATTAATGAATAAACTAGATGAAACAATACGAAATATTGAAGAGTATAATAGACTGAATGAATTACAAAATGAAAATTATTCAAATTGGTCAATCTTACAAGATGATCTAGGTGTTCAAAGTACTAACACAGGTATATCAAATCTTGGAGATAATTTACCAATTAATACTGGAATTGATCAAAATTATAGTAAGCAAAGGATATCACAAGAATTCGAAAAATTGCTGAATAGATATGTTGAATTAATATAGAAAATGAAAGATAGTGAAATGCTTAATGAATATGAAAACAATGATTTTAATTGGGTGAACTCAAATGGAAATCAGAATTATCTAGAGGTTAATTCATTAGAAAATATTTCATATATAGAGAAGAATGTACAACCATTTGAGGTAATGGAAGAAAATCGATATAATGATTTAACTGCATTTAATGAAATGGAGAAGTTAGATGAAATTCAAAGATCCGTTGACTTATTTATAAAGAAGTCTAATTTATCTGAACAAGATGGAAGTTTCCAGTTGGAACCTATAGATACTTGTGCAACATTCACACTAAATCAGTTCTATAGAGATGCAGAAGTTGGAATTTTTAAGGAAAAAAATCAAATCTGGGAAGGGTTTGAATTACTTGATTATTTGGTAAGGAACTATTTAGTTAGATCATCTGAGGTTATGAATGACCCTATTTCCAAAAATATAGAAGATTCATTTGAGGTGTTAGCCACCCTTAACTCAGAAGAAGATTTTAATGCTCCTGTAACAGACATTGTATCAAAAGAAGAATCAAAAGTTGTAAGTATAATATTAAGATCTAGTGTCACTTATGAAAGTCCAAAAGAGGATGATAAAGAAGAACAAATTAAAGACAATTTTAAAAAGAAAGAAGAAATTAAAGAAAAATCTAGTCCAGAAGACAAGGCTGATGCTAAGTTAGAGGATAATACAAAATCTCAAAATAGTAAAGAATCTGAAAATAGTAATGAAATCAAAAAGAAAGATGTTATAAATGAAGATAAATTAACAAACAAAAATCACTTTCCATTTCCACATAGGATGAGAAATGTTAAGGATCAAGAAATGGAACAAATCAGTAAAATATTTGAAAAAGTTAAAGTCAATATACCATTATTGGAAATTATTAGACATGTTCCTTCTTATGCCAAATATCTTAAAACTCTTTGTACCAAGAATAGAAGGAAGAAAATCTTAAAAAAGATATTTTTAGCTAAAGAGGTAAGCTTCATGTTAATTAATCCTGTACCTGAAAAATTAAATGATCCAGGAACTACAATTATTTCTTGCTATATAGGGGATTGTTATTTTAATATAGTGTTAATAGACTTAGGAGTTGGAATTAATGTCACACCTAGTTCTGTTTATGAGAAGTTAAAATTGGATAATATCAAACCTACAAGAACAATGATTTAGCTAGTAGTTAAATCCATAAGAATACCTTTAGGAAAAGTGGAAAATATTTTGGTAAGGGTTATGGAGTTTGTTTACCCTATTCATTTTACTATAATGGAAACAAAAGCTTCAATTATAACTCAAGATCAAGCTATAATAATTTTGGGAAGACCATTTTTAGCTACAACCGATGCTTGCATAAGTTGTAGAAATGGTTTGACGGAATTAGCTTAGGGTGATCAAAAATTAGAACTGAATATTTTTAGTGGGGTTAAGAAGAATTTTAAAGAACTTCAATTTAAACATTTTAAGGTTAATCTAATCGAAACTTTTAAAATAGATGAGGACTTAAATGTAGACGAATTAGATCATGCTGAAAAATGTGTAATATCGAATGAAGAAATGTTGAAAGAGGAAATCTCTTAGCAAACTGAGAATATGGATGCAAACGAAGAACAATTTGAAAAAAATAAAGAATCATTAACATTAGAATACCTAGTGCTTGAGCTGAAACCACTTCTAGAAAATTTAAAATATGTATTTTTGGAGAACAATGAGAATCTACCAGTCATTATTGCTTCTGATTTAACATCAATACAAATAGAAAATCTTTTAAAAGTGTTGAGAAAGCATAAGGGAGCAAAACGATGGCAGATGTCAGACATAAAAGGTATAAGTTCAACTATTTACCAACATAGGATTAATCTAGAATCTGAAATTAAACCTGTTAGGCACCCACAGAGAAGATTAAATCTAAATATTAAAGAGGTTGTTAAAAAGGAAATTTTGAAATGGATAGACAATGACATAATTTATCCAATATCTGGTAGTTCATGGGTGAGTCCAGTTCAGGTAGTACCAAAAAAATCTGGGATAACAGTTGTGGAAAATGACAAGGAATTAGTTCTAACTAGAGTTCAAACTGGTTGGAGGGTTTGTATAGATTATAGAAGACTAATGCAACAACTAGAAAGGATCACTTTCCTTTGCCTTTTATAGATCAAATGTTAGAAAAATTGGCAGGGCCTGAGTATTATTGTTTCCTAGATGGCTTAGGTTATAATCAAATCCTTGTTTCACTTGAGGATCAAGAGAAAACAACTTTTACATGTCCTTTTGGAACATTTGCCTTTAGTCGTATGCCTTTTAGGCTATGCAATGCACGTGCTACCTTTCAAAGGTGTATGACAAGCATCTTCACTGATTTTATAGATGAATTTTTAGAAGTATTTATGGATGATTTTTCTATATATGGGGACTCATTTGAAAAATGTTTAATTAATTTACAAAAAGTACTAGAGAGATGTGAATAGAAAAAGTTAGTGTTAAACTGGGAAAAATGCCATTTTATGGTTAAACGAGGAATAATTTTAGGACATGTTATTTTTGTTAAAGGCATAAAAGTTGATAAAGCAAAAGTGGAATTAATATCTAATTTACCTATTCCTAGAACAGTTAAAGATATAAGAGTATTTTTAGGACATGTTGGTTTTTATAGAAGATTTATTAAAAACTTTAGTAAAATAGCTCAACCTTTAACTCAATTATTAATTAAGGATGCACAATTTGAATTTAATGAGGAATGCATGAAAGCATTTAATTTTCTTAAGGAAGCCCTGACCACTTCACCTATAGTCTATGCACCTGATTGGTCTCAACCTTTTGAATTAATGTGTGATGCATCAGACTATGCATTAGGTGTAGTTCTAAGTCAAAAATTAGACAAATTATCAAGAGTAATATATTATGCTAGTAAGACATTAAATGAAACACAAATCAATTACAGTGTAACTGAAAAAGAATTTCTAGCAGGGGTTTTTCCCTTAGAAAAGTTTAGGTCATATCTAATAGGTAGTCACACTATCATCTACACTGATCACTCAGCACTTAAGTATTTGCCAGTTAAAAAGGATGCTAAACCAAGACTTATGAGATGAATTTTGCTATTGCAAGAGTTTGAGTTGGAAATTAAGGACAAGAAAGGTTCTGAAAACACTGTGGCAGATCACATGTCAAGATTAAATGCTTCATTCCTACCTGATCCACCAATAGATGACACATTTCTAGATGAGCAATTGTTTATGCTAAATCTGTGCCCATGGTATGCTGATATAGTTAATTATTTGGCTATGAGTTTAATACCTCATTGTTGACCCCATGCTTAAAGGGGGATGGAGCCGGCTTGCTGCCGACAAGCCACTTCAAGGAAGTGGCACCCGGACCCCCAAAAACCCACATTTGGTGAAAAGTTGGGGGGATGGAGTCGGCTTGCCGCCGGCAAGCCGCTTCAAGGAAGCGGCACCCAGACCACTAAAAACCCACATTTGATGAAAAGTTGGGGGGATGGAGCTGGCTTGCCGCCGGCAAGCCGCTTCAAGGAAGCGGCACCTGGACCCCTAAAAATCCACATTTGGTGAAAAGTTGGGGGGATGGAGCTAGCTTGCCGCCGGCAAGCCGCTTCAAGGAAGTAGCACCCGAACCCCAAAAACCCACATTTGGTGAAAAGTTGGGGGGATGGAGCCGGTAAGCTGCATCAAGGAGGCGGCACCCGGACCCCAAAAACCCACATTTGGTGAAAGTGATGGGGGGACCAGCTAGCTTCCGCCTGCCACATAGCGGCCACCGGTTAGCTACTCAAGAAGGCAAGCCGAATCAATCAGGAAAATATGACGAGATTTAATCACTGAAATCTCGCAAATCGATTACGCGGATTGCGAAAACAAGCTTGGAATCATGCCACCTTCCATCTTCGGACGCCCCCAAAGAAGGAAGGCAATCCCTTATAAAAGGAGTGGCCCCCCCTCAACCAAAGCGGAGGCTGGAATTTTGGGGAAGAAGGCTGACACCCTCTGGAGAAACAATCGTCCACCGGTTCCAAAGGAGGAAAGTAGCTTGGGGCCTCGACGCCTTTTCGCCATGCCGGAGCGAGGACTTCCGATCCCTGTCGATGACCCCCCTACAGGTAAGTCCTTCCACCCTCGCCATTTTACATATGTTTTTACGATGCTTCGTCGAGCCTCGACCACATAACACCTTTCCTATGCAAGGGAACGGTTGGAGGACAGACCCAGGTATCATTCCTTCGGAAACACGTCTGAAGGTACCGGTGGCCCCCCCACCCTGGCCGGGTGAATCCACCCAGCCCGGTTGAGCTCAGTTCACTCATGACCCTTCTGTTGGATATTTTTACGTGGAAACTCCAAGTTTCCCAGCAGGCTTTACGAATTTTTATCCGATCTCTACAGGTCCTTCTCGGGGTCCCAGAAAGATTTCCGGGACTACGCCACCGGCAAGGATGCCGGCGGCAGCCGTTTGGTTGTACGAACACGTATAACTTGACGGTCCCCATATGTTTTTTCGGGAGACGTAAGTTTACTCTCCCGATGCCCCGGAAAAGTTTCCAGGATGACGCCACCGGCAAGGATGCCAGCGGTGGCCGTTCGAGTGTACGAACACGTACAACCCGATGATCCCCGTACATTTTTCCGGGAGACGTAAGTCTACTCTCCCGATGCCCTGGAAATGTTTTTGGGATGACGCCACCGGCAAGAATGTCGACGACAGCCATTCGGGTGTACGAACATGTACAACCTAATGGTGTCCGTTTCATTTCCGGGAGGCGTAAGCCGACCCTCTTGATACCTCGGAAAGATTTCTGGGATGACGCCGCCGGCAATGAAGCCGGTGGTGGCCGTTCAGGTGTACGAAACATACAACCCAACGGTTTCCATTTTCCCAGAAAATATAAGTCCTCTGTTAAATCCCATGCTTTTATAGACGTCAAGAGGAAAAGGGGTGGGGAAACAGCTAGCTAGCCGTCGGTGGGCCGGTTCAAGGAATCGTCCCCCATTTCCCTAAAACCACAATGGGTGTGCATGGAGTGGGGAAATAGCTGGCAAGCCGCCGGCTGGCCGGTTCAAGGAATCGGCCCCCATTTCCCCAAAACCCCAATGGGTGCACATGGAGGGGGGGAAATAGCTGGCAAGCCGCCGGCTGGCCGGTTCAAGGAACCGGCCCTCGTTTCCCCAAAACCCCCCCATGGGTGCGTAAGGAGTGGGGAAACAGTCAGCTAGCCGCCGGCGGGCCGGTTCAAGGAGTCGGCCCCCATTTCCCCAAAACCCCCATGTGCACATGGAGGGGGGAAACAGCCAGCAAGCCGCCAGCTGGCTGGTTCAAGGAACCGGCCCTCGTTTCCCCAAAACCCCCATGGGTGTGCATGGAGGGGGGAAACAGCCGGCAAGCCGCCGGCTGGCCTATTCAAGGAACCGGCCCCCGTTTCCCCAAAACCCTCGTGAGCGCGCATGGATGGGGGAAATAGCCGGCAAGCTGCCGCCTGGCCGGTTCAAGGAACCGGCCCCCATTTCCCCAAAACCCCGATGGGCGCAAATGGCTTGGGAAAGCAGCCGACTAGCCGCCGGTCAACCGGTACATGTAGCCGATGGCTGGCTCCCCGAAAACCCATCTTTTTCTCCCCTATTCACCACCAAATCCAATATGGATCCTCGTTTTGTTCAATTCCCATTTGTTTACTTGATTCTCGTTTGTTTTCATTGGAAGGGATAAGGTTATCCCTCTAAACGCCCTGGAAAGTTTTCCAGGGTGAGGCCGTACGTGGTCGGATTGACTATCATGTTTTCTGTTTTAGAGTCGGAGAGAGGTCAGGAATGCCCGGGCAGTCTGGGGGTGCCTAACACCTTCCCCAATAGTACCCTGAGCCCCGTATCCAGTTCTCTCATGTTACACAATTTTACATGATTCCCGTGGTTTTATCGTTTCAATGGTGGAAGAACACTTCCCCATCCGATTTTCCTTGTTTTCTACCCAAAAATAAGGTGGCGACTCCGTTCAATGAGCCATCAACTGCACGTGGTGATGTGCTCACACAAACACCTTTCAATTCTCTGTACCTCAGCCCATCCGTCGGTAGGGCCGGTGGAAACCCATGGGCTTCCGTGTGAAAGCCGGATGAAAGAGAGGGTACAGATTTTTGGCGACTCCGCTGGGGACACTCGCTACATTTTATCGATTAAGTAGCTCAAACTCTCGCATGTACGGCTCTTTTATAGTTAGTCTTTTATTTTTTCGTTAGGATTTTTAACATACTTGTCGCATTTGCTAAGCGAAGCCGCTTTCAAATGCATTGAACTGTATCACCCTTCTTTGGTATCCCTATAGATCTTTATGGACCCCTGCGGTTCTCCAGGCATCGTCTCTTCATAGACCTCTGCCCTGCAGGTTCCAGACCCCGCTGGCTCCCCCTGTCCTGACTCGCTCACAAGCAAGAGCCATGGCCACCGGTTCTGCTGCGGCTTCCGGATCATCCCCTTCCGTCACCGCGGCAACTTTTGTGCCATTGTCTGTGGTCTTCGGCCCACCATCACCTGTCATCACTCGGACGAACTTCACCAAGCCCGTCATTGTTCCTACCGGAACCCCAGACCAACCAAGGGTGCCTAATCTGTCCACCGCTGTAGCGTTCGACAATGCCACAGAGCATCCTGTGCCGTCGGCTTCTCCGGCTACTGAAGGTGAAGGTAATAGGTCGGCTCCCACACAGAGCACCGGCCCGTGCTACCAACCACCCTCGAACGCTGAGGGCATAGGAGCGGCCAACGCCTTCCTGCCACCTCAGCCAGGACATTTCGAGCAGACCCTCCTGGCTAATCAGTTGGCGCACTATCAACAACAAGGGATTGGTTCCATAATCCCCCCCAGGACAACCATCCGTGTCTCGGAGAGGCCACACTCGGAAGAATACGACGTCGTCACTACTCCCATCGTCGACCAATTCGGCCTGCCACCACTCTAGCCTGCAGCCACCACGACTGCCGTCTCAACGCCCGACCTGCAAGGGTAGCTACTGCAAAGGATAGCTGAACTGGAGGCATCTTTCCGGAGCATAAAATCCAGCCCGCCTGGACCTTCTTGTGCCTTCCAAAATCTCTATTTCTATCCCAAAGTGACGCTCCCTCCCGATTTCAAAATGCCTAAACTGGTCAAATACAATGGGCATAGGGATCCTCGCGTGCACCTCCGGGCTTTCTGTGGAGACATGGCGGCACTACAACACAAGGAGAAGCTCCTCATCCGGCTATTCTAGAAATCTCTCCATGGACCTGCACTTTCCTGGTACATGTCCTTAGACTTAACAAAAATCTACACCTGGGAACAGCTGGCATACATGTTCCAGGAATAGTACGCGTATAACTTGGACCTGGCACCAAAGTTGGAAGATCTCCGTTGCCTTTGCCAACGTGAGAATGAGCCATTCAGTGGCTCTGTCGACAAGTGGTGGGCCCTGGCATCCCAAATCCGGGAGAAACCTGCGGAAGAAGACTCTTTAGACATAATTGTACAAGGTGCTCAACCATCACTGGCGGCCCTTTTACGCATTCAGTCGTACTCAACCTTCTCCCAGTTAATCAAAGCTGGTAGCCACCTGGAAGGATTCTTGAAGTCAGGGAGGTTTTCGGCTCTTCCATTTGGAGCCGGCCCCAGATGAAATGCACGTCCCCGACCACCGGCCCCTGGCGATAGCATGGGGAACAACCGCGGCCCTCGAGGGAATGACAACAGCCATCCGTCTCCCGTAACTGTTTTGGCGGCAGCACCACCACCATACCAACCACAACAGGTGTACGCCCCGGCCCAAGAATACCATTCACCGACAATCACCCTGATTCAACAGCGAGTTTACACTACCCGAGCGGCCTCGAATCAACAACCTTGGAGGCCCAAGGCTCCACACCCGACTACCGCATCCGAGCCGCCGGCCTGCCAACAGTGGCAGGTAACGTCCCCGACAACCTCTCGACAAAGAAACCAGGGACAAGGAGGAGATCGCCCAAGCGTTAACCAACAACGCCCCGATCAGCAACAGCGTGGGCCACGCCAGTCGCCCCTGCAGCCACAACAACCGCGCATTACAGAATACACCTCCTGCTGCCAAGTATTCCGTCGGGCCCAGGCACTGCTCACGCTCCCCCTATCAAGCCACCTCCAGCTACTCTTCCTGCCTGGTACAATTCACAGCAGTACTGCGAGTACCACTGGTCCACCGGCCACGCCACAGATCGTTGTCGGACGTTAAGACAAGCTATTCAGAGGCTTATCAACTCAGGCACCATTGAACTTCAACAACCTCTTGTACCCTCGGAGCCGGGCCAGCATACCTTCCCAAATCATGTGGGCAACTCCCAGGTCAGTGCTATCTTCCTAAGTGCCCGAAAGAGGCACCCGCTCGAAGGGTTCCGGCCTATGCAGTCGATTTCCGCCTATCCAACCAAGCACGGACAAGGGACAAGAAGATCCCTCCCTTCGGTATGGCTGCTAGATGCAGGAACTCCCTGGTTGAAACCCGTCGACCTCATTCGTCCGGCTAACCACCCATCGACGCTTGAAGAACTCCGATCGTACTATCAACAACTCCAGACCTCTATCTTCACCGTCAGCAGCCACCGAAGAAGGAGGAAGTCCTCAAAGCTTATGCTGCAACAGGCGTCATCCCCACCTATATGAAAATTCTTCGTTCGGGTGGTGCCTACGGTTGCTGTGTCAAAAGAACCGGTTGCCGTGTCAAGGGAACCAGCCGCTGGGACGACCACATGAGCTCAACCCAAGGTAATTCTTTACTCACCTGCTGCCCTAGTCAGGGTAGTCATCCCGACGGTACTTCCGAGCCCCAAAGCCTCAACCACCGACTTTGCGTCCATGACCGGCACTCCAGCTGGCATGGCCTCTCCAGTGACTGCAACGTTGGCGCCATTCCAAGCACACCTGGCAAAGCAGCAGCTCACCAGGCCCTCCCCTCCGGCCACGCTCACTTCCGAACAACATAAAGGCAAGGGGATAGAACAACCGTCCACATGTATGGCTATAACCAAGTTGGGCCAGCTGTATTAGCCATAGTCGCACTCTAGAGGAATCTCCATCTCGGGAATAGCAGGACGAACTTCAACCAATAACCGACCACCGGCTACCGCTTCAGTATGGCTGGCAGCCGCCTCCTCAACACCAGCCATCCAGTTGTGGTCACTCCCGGACCTGTTAATCCAGCTGCAAGGGATATGGGCCAACATCTCTCTATGGGACCTGCTCCGATCCCCTACCGAGCACCGGGAAACCCTTCTCAAAGCACTACAGGTGGCCAAAGTGGACCAAGGTCTCACTCCCAGAGCCATACAAGGAATGGTGGCCATGGTAACAATCCCCTCCTTCGTCTACTTCTCAGATCTAGATCTCTCACCGGCTGGGACCGATCACAACCTGTCCTTGTATATTCGGGTGCAATACAAGGACCTCTGCATCCCCATGGTAATGATCGATGATGGATCTAGGTTAAACCTATGCCTGCTACAAGTCCTGCACAAGCTGGGAATCAAAGAGCAAGACTTGCTCCCCACCGACCGAGTGATGAGAGGGTTCGATGGCACTCTGCATGAAGCCAAAGGTGAAGTTGTCCTCCCCCTCATCATCGGACTAGCCACCTTCAAGGTTCCTGTGCACATGGTAGACATTCCCCCAAGCTACAATCTTATCTTGGGCCACCCATTTCTCCACCAAAATTCTATTGTGCCTTCCACCCTTCATAGGATGCTTAAGTTCCTATGGAAAGGGGAGGTCATCGTCATACTAGCTTAAAATTACTACCACCCAGGACAATCTGTAGCAGCTGTGGCATCATCCGGGACACCCCACTCGACACAGGAACTGGCTACCGCCTCACCTCCTGAACTCCAAAACTCAAATGGTTATGACTATCTGTCTAGACGAATGGAGCCCTGGGAGGATAACCCACAACCAGATCAGGAACCAAAAGACAGCCTACTGCAACTGTTCGGAGAATCCCCGGTGTGCACCAGGGACCCAACTCTTCACCGACCTCCCTCGCCAGTGCCAATCCTACAGGGAGGAATTTCAGAAATGGATGTAGCATCCGACTGGTTTGTACAGGGAAAGGAGATGACAAGGTGTGCTCCTCCTCCCTCTCCTTCAAACTAGCACAGCAGCACCCACCTGATGACCTAGGTGGGAACACTCCAGGCTTGCAGGTCATCAACATCAGAAGGCAAGCCTGATGGCTTCCGCGTGACTCATGCCAAAACCCGCTCCTTCAATAGCAGGGCTTGGCATCCCATGCACAAGTGCGCCGGCAGCTACGTCCTCAGCAACCACTGACTTGGCAACCTGATCAAGTCAACCGGGACTTGGCAATCATACCAAGTCTCTCGCTCGACACAGTAAACCACCAATCTTTCAGGCACTAGTCAAACCAACCAGAAACTGCCCGCCACCAACAGGGGCCCTACATCATGGAGTCAGGACAGCTGGCCTACTCAGTCTGGGCAACATCTTTCAAAACACTGGCCAACACTCCAAGACAGAACTAGGGGCATTTTGCCCCTCCCCTCAAGCCAATAAACAAGACCCGCCTGTTGCATTCTCTTCCGAAACTCCACCCGATTTCCGCCTCCCATGTACCTGGCAGCCGGTTCCTCCCACCAGGGCAAAACTAGGGGCATTCTGCCCTTCACTCTCTGTGGATGCTTGGCAGCCAGAACAACCGATGGGGTCTGACGACACAACACCCCAGGAAGACGAGCATGGCAAGTCCACTATCATCCCCTCTAAAGCACTTCCGGGGTCCGTCACTACCTCGAACCGGTAGTTGGTTCACCTACTCGACACCCAGCCAGAAAACCATGGGCACCACTCCCGCCAAAACCATCGTCCAGCACCCTTCCAGCTTGAAGGTTAACAAGCTGCTGGAGATGCTGACGGCCCCTACTTGCAAAGCCAAGAATCCGAAGAAGAAGACCCATGGGTTCAACCACCCGAGTCTATAGGCATAGCATCTACTGATGAAATTGAACTTGTAAACCTTGGGGATGAACAACATAGAAAAGAAACGAAAATTAGTAAAGAAGTTCCCGAGCCCTACCAGCAACAACTCCTCACACTCCTGCATGAATTTGTGGAGGTGTTTGCTTGGGATTATGAAGACATGCCCGGTTTGGATGAACGGGTAGCAATCCATCGATTGCAGCTCAAACCGGAAGCCCGACCTGTGAAACAAAAAGCTCGACGGATGAGACAGGAATGGGCCCAGAAGCTGAAGGAAGAAGTCCACAAACAGTTGAATGTCCAGTTCCTCCAGCCTGTCTTCTACCCAGAATGGGTGGCAAACATGGTGCC
>JAMKPZ010001150.1:0-12892 GCA_024699675.1 Amphibolis antarctica
AAAAGAAACAAAATAGAGAATATTCAAGTTCATCGATCATATAAAAACAAGAGATCAGAATAACACACATGTCGTTAACAATTTATTCAAACAACTAAAATTCCACCAAAGGTCACTATAATTGTAGTTATATTTTCCATTTAAATATGAAAATGTGCAAACACTAATACAAATGTATTCTAAACAACAAATGAATTTCAAAAAGAATCAAATAATATTTAAACAAAAGTTTGTTAAAGAGAAATGAAATGAACCTTGAGATATTCAACTAAAAAAGGAAATGAAAAGACAACATCAAATGAGATCATGGTAAAATAAGTAATAAAAAAAAGAATACACAAAATCAATCACCTGCCACGAAACCGGTTGGTTGAAGTCCAAAAATTCCTAAAACAATGTCACATTCAAATTATTAGTACATCGACAACAATTAGTTAGATATTGCAAAATAAAATTAAAAATGTAATACAATCATACTACAAAAAAATCATGTAAATAAGAGATTACCCAAACTTATAAAAATCTTTCTTTTCTTTAGTGAGAAAGGAAGGGTTTGAAAAATCTCTGGACATATAAAAACTGGATTAGCAATAGTATTCAAATGAAAAAGTAAAGTATGAAAAGAAAACTAATACCATTACGTAGTCAAAAACATATGAAAATTACAAATTATTCTAGTTCACTTCTGATAGAACCAATTTTTAGATGGTATCAACAAATATTGAACTATGACAAAAATAAATTTCAAATAAATATTGAACAAAAAAAGAAGAAATCATAGAAATGTATTTGGTGAACGATATTTCTTAGCATCACTATTGAACAAATAATCACCACAAAAATGTACGTATCAAGCAGGAAAGTATAGAAATTATCTCTTATGTATTTTGCTTACTGGTATAGACAAGTGATGCAAACATTTTAGTTATGAGAAAGAAATTTTAAATGCATATGGAGATGTATCTACATGTAACTAACAAAATGCGAAAATTATATAAACATTACAACAACTAATAATTGTGCAAAATTAAGTGAAATAGACAATTAAACATGCAAGACGCCTCATTTAACCAATATAGGAACTTAGCAAATTACAGGGATGAATTTATATGCATATCACAGAAATTAATAGGGAAATGCATGGTTCAACCAATGTAGGAATTTATCAAATGAGAGGAAAATGGGTACGTGTGCATGTAGAAATTTAAACTGTCTAAATTGAAATAGATAAACAAACTTCTAATCTTTATTACAATCTACAACTGCAACATATAATGTAAGTGCAAAACAAGAGAAAGAAAACAAAGAATATGCAAGTGCATCAATCATATATCAACTTATAAAAGAAAACGGAAGGAAAAATCGAAGTGTTAGTTCATCAATGGGAGTCGAGTCCCCTAAGATTCACACAAATAAAGCTAAACAGGACAGATTGAACATAAACAAGAATAAACAATTGGATTCTACAGAATGCCGGTGAACCTGATTTCATTTGAACAGAGCCCCCAGTAGCATAAATCCACCTTTAAATTTTAAAGCATGTGCAAAGGGAATATTTTGCATGTAAGGATGTAATTATCCGAGGGACTACAAACTAAGGAATATTTTGCATATAATATATTCCTTGGAAAATAATGATGACACTATTTTCAAGCTTTTAAAAATTGCAATGAAAGCGTAAAAGTGGGAAAAGAATTAATGAGTACAGTGGTTGCACAATAATCAACATTTGGTTTTAAAAATCATACCAAACTAATAATAAAAGAAGAAACACTACTAGAAAAAGAATTTCTGGACAAGCTACAAAGCAAGAAATGTTATAAAGTATAAGCTTTTGAATCATAACAAGCATGAACAAATAAAACAATTGAATACTTTCAAAACATACCTATGAGAACAAAACCACAAACATGAGACCAACACTGCCAACATGAACACATCGTGATAGGAATGGATATAAAATTGATTGTAAATTCTAGTAAAAATAACAGAATTAACAAAAATATGCATAACGAACAATGAAAACCAATAAGAAATTTCCAATGAGAAATAAGTTATTTCAATAATCTCATTTTTATAAGTAAAAATCAAATAAACCAATGAGAATAAGAACATACAAAATTTTCAATAAAAAGCCAGATAATATAAACTAAATAAAGGTAATTATATGCAATCAACCTCCTTATAACATCAATCCAATTCCAAACAATTCATAAAACATAACTCAAGTAAAATAAATGATAGCTAATATATGTGAATAAATTAGTTTCTAATAAAAGAAATATAATGTTAGAAGAAATATAAAGTTTAAACAAGATTAAAATCAAAAATTAAGTAAAATGGAATTAGTAATAAAAAATTAAAAGTAGTATTGAAAAATATTGTAGTAGTATCAAATCGTGGATGATAATAATAAAGGACGCACATTAGTCTTAAAAGGAAAAAGGAAAAATTACATAGAAACCACTAACAATATAAAAGAAAAACTTGTAACCCACTATACCATATTAGATTTTGTGAAGTGCCTTGAATTAATCCATTTAATTGGATTTATGGTGGAGATGAATCGATTCATCTCCTCACTTGTTTTTGGGGTAGTTTTGTCCTTTAATTGTCACCATTGATGAGTGACCTTTGAGGTTCTTGTACTCTCCTATATAAAGGAGGTTGAACATAGTTGTTTGTATGCCCCAATTTGTACTACCTCATCTTGTACCACCATTGTGAACATAATGAAAACACCACCACCCTACCATTATCCATAAACGTACCCTTAGGGGGAACCACGTAAATCTTGTGTTTTTGTGTTTGCTTGGCTTCAATTTCTCCTCCTATGCATAACAAACTAGAATCAGAGGGAGGTTGTTAGGAGAAATAGGATTTCTTTGAGGAGCATGGTGGTGTTTTTTGGAAAGGGTGCTGCTCCGCTGTCTTGTCTTGGCTGTGAAAATGTCATCACACAATGTGAGAGTGGACAAATTCACAGGCAAGAATAGCTTTGGGCTTTGGCAAATCAAGATGAGAACTCTTCTTAAACAACAAGGGATTTGGACACCTTTCTTAAATCCAAAGCCGACGAGGATTGATGCTGCTGAACTTGCTTCCCAAAAGGAGAAGGCTCATTCCACTATTCTTCTTTGTTTGGCAGATGAGGTCATTGTAGAGGTTGCGGATCAAGAATCCACCATTGGATTATGGTTAAAGCTTGACCGTCTTTATATGACTAAGTCTTTAACCAATAAGTTGTTTCTTAAGCAACGTCTATTTTCTCTCCAAACGAAGGAAGGTACGTCTCTTAAAGCTCATCTTGATCAGTTAAATACCCTTCTCATGGAATTGAGAAATATTGATATTAAAATAGAGGATGAGAATGCAACCCTATTGTTATTAGTATCTTTACCTCAATCTTTTGAAAATTTTATTCAGTCTTTTGTTGTGGGTAAAGAATCAGCTACTTTGGAAGAAGTTTGCTCACACACTAGAGAATTAAGACATATGGCTGCTAACATTAGTAATGAGAGTGAAGCTTCAAGCCTTACCACATCAAGCTCCAACTCTCAAAGAGGGTGATTAGAGAAGGCTGACAAGAAGAAGAAAGGAAAAGGGAAATCCAAAAGAAAATACCCTAATCCAAAGGATGTCTGCAACTATTGCAAGGAGGGTGGTCACTGGAAATCGAACTGTCCAAAACTGAAGGCCAAAGCTCAGACTGCAGCTGCTCAAGAAGACTCATCTTCTAAAGTTGATACAGCCCTTACAATTACAGACTCCTCATGTTCAGCAAAAGGATGGATTTTGGATTCGGGTACCTCTCACCACGACTCCTAATAGGGAATGGTTTGATACATATGAAGAAATCCAAGGAGGAGGAAGTGTAAGTATGGCAGACAACCGAGGACACAAAATGGTTAGTATTGTAACCATCAAAATTCACATGCATGATGGTATTGTTAGAACACTTGAGAATGTGTGGCAAGTCCCACAATTAGGAAAGAATTTAATCTCCCTAATGACTCTTGATAACAAGGGCTTCAAATATACTGGAGGAGAGGGAGTCCTTTGAGTTTCTAAAGGTGCCATGATTGTTATGAAGGGTGTCAAAAGTGGTCCTTTGTATCTACTGCAAGGATCTACCATTTTTGGCTCTGTTGCAATTGCCTCCTCCACAAATCAGACTGTCCAATCTGAATTATGGCACAAGAGGCTTGGCCATTTGGGCCAAAAAGGTATGTTAGAGCTTAGCAAGAAAGGTTTACTTGGAGGACACAAAATTTCAGGTTTTGAATTTTGTGAATATTGCATATTTGGTAAGCAACACCGGGTTCATTTTAGTAAAGGTGAACATACAACTAAGAAGACTCTTGATTATATCCATGCTAATTGTTGGGGTCCTTCTCAATAACCATCTCTTGGTGGATCAAGATATCAAGATATTTCCTATCAATCATTGATGATCATTCAAGGATGAACTAGATATACATCATGAAGCACAAGAACGAGTCATTCAAGTGCTTTAAGGAATGGAAATCTTTGGTTGAAAATCAAACTAGAAGGAAAGTCAAACGTTTTCGCACTAATAATGGCTTAGAATTCTATTCAAGTGAGTTTAATGAATTTTGTAGGGGTGCTGGCATTGCAAGACATAGGACTGTCAAGAACACTCCACAGCAAAATGGTGTTGCTGAACAGTTAAATCATACTTTGCTCGAGAGAGCAAGATGCATGCTCTCTGATTCTGGTCTTTCCAAGGCCTTTTGGGCAGAAGCTATTAACACAGCTTCTTTTCTTATCAATAGGTGTCCATTATGAAGTATGGTCAAGAAAAGGTGCTGATTATAGCAAGCTCAGAATTTTTGACAGTCCTGTTTATGGAGCTGGAGTGAAGGGGTCTAGGACCCTTCACATCATAAGGTAATTCTCAGTAGAGATCTCACATTCAATGAAATCTCTATGCTCCAACAAAATCAGAAATCAGAGGCTTTTGAAACCTACACACCTTCCACTAAACAAGTGGAGTTTGAAACCACTCCTGCTGACGCAGACCAAACTTCCTCAGCTACTCTTCCTGCTCAAACTGCAAGACATTTTGCTCAACCTAAATCAAGTGAAGGCATTTGTGAAGACCAACCACTTCAATTCAGAAGCATTGCCATCGATAGACCAAGGAGGGATGTTCGCCCTCCTTAAAAGTATGGATATGGGAATATGGTAGCTTGTGCATTTCAAGCTACAGAAGATATTGATGTTGATGTACAAGACCCTTCATCCTATAATGATGCCATCAAAAGTTCAGATGTAGTTCAGTGAACTTCAGCCATGGAAGAAGAAATGCAATCAATACAAAAGAATCATACTTGGAATCCGGTGAAGCCTCCCAAGGTTAGGAAGATAGTGGGCTGCAAATGGATCTTCAAAAGAAAGCATGGAGCTCAAGAGGATCAAGGAATTCGTTTCAAAGCAAGGTTGGTTGCTAAAGGATATAGCCAAAGTGAAGGCATTAACTACAGTGAAGTTTTTGCACCAGTTGTTCGTGTACTTCTTGCAATAGTTGCTTCTAACAATCTTAAATTAGAGCAACTTGATGTGAAGACAGTCTTTCTATATGGTGATCTTGAAGAGGATATTTGGATGAGTCAACCAGAAGGTTTTGTTGATCCAAACAAGTCTAATCATATTTGCAAGTTCAAAAAATCTTTGTATGAATTGAAACAATCACCTAGACAGTGGTACAAGAAGTTTGATAGTTTATTACCAATATTGGTTTTCACAGGAGTTCTCATGATTCCTGTGTCTACATTAAGGAGCTCCCAAGTGGTATGTTTATCTACTTACTGCTATATGTTGACGATATATTGATTGCTGCACAAGATATTTTTGAAATACAACACCTTAAGAAGCTTCTAAGCATTGAATTTGAGATGAAGGATCTTGACATTGCTAGTAAAATTCTTGGGATAGAGATAAATCAAGACAAAAGTGCTGGAAAGTTATTTTTGTCTCAAAAGGGATACATTGAAAAGGTTCTATCAAAGTTTGGAATGAAAAATGCTAAAGTCATCAACACTCCTTATGAAAGGAATCTCCATCTGTCTGTTAACACGGGGCCACAAATTGAAGATGAAAAATCATATATGGATCGGGTTCCCTATGCCAATGCCGTCAGCAGCTTTATGTACACCATGGTTTGTACTAGACCTGATTTAACTTATCCAATCAGTGTTGTTAGTGTTGGGTTTGTGGTGTGGAGTCTGACTCGATGGAGAGGCAAGCGGCAGCCAGTGAAAGCGGGCGGTAGCCAGTGAAAGTGGGCGACAGCCAGTGAAAACGGGCGACAGCCATTGAAAGCGGGCGGCAGTCGGCAAACGCGAGGCGGTAGCCGGAACCTATAGTCGGCTAGGATGTTGCGATTTGAATAGACCGTGAAGCCTAACTTGTTGAAGGCAGAGGCAGGTGGCAGCCAACCAACAAGAGGCGACAGCCGGCACTTGCAGTCGACTGGAATGCTAAGGACTGGAAGAGATCGTGGAGGCCTGACCAAACGTCCAGCCAGACGATCGACAGCCAGTGGGAGATCAACAACCGAGTGATGGAACCGGATGTGGCTCACAAAGGACAAGCATAGACATGAAGTCCCTAGTATTACGGCAAATCATAAATTACAGTCCATAGTGTTACGACGAGTCGTAAACTAAAGGTCATGAAGTTACGATGAGTCGTAGACTTAAAACAATAGAGTTATGGTTAACAACAGAGGCAAGGAGCGGCTGGAGGAGAGGCCATCGGAGGCATCCAAGTGGCTGCCAGAGGATCCAACCAGCCTCTGGATTAAAGGGCAGCCACTTCAGATCTGTTAATGATGGATCCAGAATGACGACTACGATTGCGTGTCCTTTTAGGGTTTAATATGTTACTCTATAAATAGAGCATGTTATAACCCTTGAAGGGCAACAGTGTTGTTGGTGAGATAAGTGTGACGGCTACGTACGTGAAAGGAGAGAAACGACGCCCGTTTGAGAGTGAGCTGCGTGTGTGTGTAAGGAGAGTAACTACTACAGACTTGTAAGTCAACATTTGTACACATCGAAAGCTTATAAACTAAAGCAGCAGGAGTCTCACCACTGTTCCATGAAGTAGGTAAGTTACCGAACTATGTAAAAACTTCTGTTGTGCGTGATTGTTCCTTTCTCTTTCTCCATCCCACCACGTCGAAGAGGACAAGTGCACAAGCAAATGGTGAAAGGGGTTCTAGGAGCGAACGTCCAGAATTCTAACAATTGGTATCAGAGCAAGGTTCGGGGAGGTTCGTTTCTGTGCAGCTGTGACAAAGAAGTCGACTCGATGTCCGTCCAGAGCAGGTTGACATTCGGCTGGAGAGAGCACGGGCAGAAGCACGCGGATTCTGGGAGAAGTAAGAGTCATTGCTGAG
The DNA here is from genome assembly GCA_024699675.1 of Amphibolis antarctica. Taxonomy (NCBI): domain Eukaryota; kingdom Viridiplantae; phylum Streptophyta; class Magnoliopsida; order Alismatales; family Cymodoceaceae; genus Amphibolis; species Amphibolis antarctica. Next base: position 7,427 of record JAMKPZ010001150.1, read on the forward strand.
AGCAAGTTCATGATGGAGAAATTCAATGGAAAGGATTTTAAGTTCTGAAAGATGTAGGTTGAGGACTACCTTCACACGAGGGACCTTAACGCACCATTGACGGGGGTAAAATCCGAAGGGATGAGCCAGGAAGAGTGGGAGCGATTGGATAGGAAGACATTAAGAGTGGTCAGGTTGTTGTTGACAAAGAACATTGTGTTAAATGTCATCAAGGAGAGGACAACATCTGTGATGACGAAAGCATTGTCCCATGTATGAGAAGCCGTCAACGTCGAACAAGGTGTTTCTGATGAGGTGGTTGTTCAACTTGAAGATGTTCGAAGGGAAGCCTATCATCGTGCACATCAACGAGTTCAACATGTTGATCTCCCAGTTGGGCTCAGTGGAGATCTCCTTCGATGAGGACATCAAGGTGCAAATTTTGTTGTCATCGTTGTCAAAAAACTGGTTTGCGGTTGTAATAGGTGTCAGTAGCTCTCTAGGACACGAGAAGCTGCGACTAGATGATGTCTAAGATCTGATCTTAAATGAGGATGTTTGTCGAAAGAGCAACGCAGAGAGGGTGGCATCCAGGACAACCCTTCACGTCAGAGCTGGAAGCTAATGATAGAGCCGACAAAATGGAGGCGGTCGCTAGGACGACCAGGATAGTGGCAAAATGAGACAACGGAGTCTAAAGGATGTCGTGTGCTAGAACTGTGGCCGAAAGGGCCACCTGATCAGAAGTTTGAAGCCCCGAGGATAGACAAAGGAGAGGGATCAATCAACGTAGCCGACGAAGATCTATCAGATGATGCCCTGATCTGCAATATGGAGTGTTCGGCTTCTGCCTGGGTTGTGGACTTAGGCGCATCCTTCCATTCCACCCACAAGAAAGGGTTGTTGCGTGGGTACATCACAACCCTGAAGAAGAAAGTCCACCTAGCAGACAGGAGAAACCTAGATGTACTTGGCAAGGGTTTCGTGAAGATCCTGACCGACGAAGGTCAGTAGGAGCTGGACGGTGTCTAGTATGTTCTTGACTTAGCCAGAAACATGATCTCAGCAAGTCAGTTGGATCAGGAGGGTTACCATGTAGCCCTGGGTGTGGGTCGATTGGTGGTAACCAATGGGACAGAGAGTGGCCAAGGGGCAGAAGATCAATACGCTCTACAGAGTCCCTTGTAGAGCATGTGAGGGCGTGGCATTCAAGGAAGGAGGGCCTGCTGAGAGAGAACCAGCTTTTAGAATGTTAGAGGCGCTAACCGGTATACGGGACCAAGCAGCCAGAGGGTCTGCCGACTCAATGACAGGTTCCAGGAGGAATGTCAACCGACGGAGAGGCATTGAAAGCAAGACTCATCCACGATACCGGATGGAGTGGAGAGTCAAGAGCAATGCAAGACAGCCCACCAAAGGTCACAAGAAGGTCGAGAAGAGATCCATCACTTAACGATGGAAGCCTATTTTAGAGGGAGACTGCGAGCGTTTAAGAGTCTCAGATGGGGCAGCCAGAAGATGTGCTAATTGAGGAAACGACGTTCGGGGTTAGCAGAGCTCAGCCCATTTCAAAAGTTCTGATGTCACCAAGGAGAAGAGTGGCACAGTTGTGTGTTAGCCCGAAAAACACCGATAGAGGTTGTGTTAGCCTAGAAAAACACTAGGAGAGGTTGTGTGTTAGCCTATAAAACACGAAGTTGGAAGGACAACTCAAGAAGAAACACAAGCCATGGAGTCAATCTCCAAGTGGGAGATTCTTGGGTTTGTGGTGTAGAGCCCAACTCGATGGAGAGGCAGGCGACAACCGGTGGAAGCGAGCGACAACCGACAGACACAAGGCGACAGCTGGAACCTACAGTCGGCTAGGATGTTGCGATTGGAACAGACCGTGAAACTTGACTTGCTAAAGACAGAGGTAGGCAACAACCGACCGACGAGAGGTAGCAGCCGACACCTGCAGCTGACTGGAAGAGACTGTGGAGGCCCAACCAAAGGTTTGGCCAGACGTCCGGCCAGAGGTCCGACTAGAAGACCGGTAGCTAGTGGGAGATCGACAGCTGAGCGATGGAACCGGACGTGGCTTGCAAAGGACGAGCATGGACATGAAGTCCATAATGTTATAGCAAGCCGTAAACTATAGTCCGTAATGTTACGACGAACTGTAAACTAAAGACCGTAAAGTTACAGCGGGCCATAGACTTAATGTCGTAGAGTTACGACTAACAGCAGAGGCAAGGAGCAACTGGAGGATAGGTCGTCGGAGGCATCCGAGCAGTTGTCGAAGGATCCAGCCGACCACTAGATTGAAAGGCAGCCACGTCAAATATATTGATAATGGATCCAGATCGACAGCTAAGATTGCATGTCCTTTTAGGGTTTGATGTGTTGCTCTATAAATAGAGCATATTGTAACCCTTGAAGAGCAATGGTGTTGTTAATGAGATAAGGGCGGCAACTGCGTGCGTCAAGAGAGAAACAACACCGGTTCGAGAATGAGCTGCTTGTGTGCGAGGAGAGGAGCTGCCACAAACTTATAAGTCAACATTTTACACATCGAAAACTTGTAAGCTAAAGCAACGGGAGTCCCACTACCGTTCCGTAAAGTAAGCAAGTTGTCGAACCACGTAAAAACTTGTATTTTACGTGATTGTTCCTTTCTCTTTCTCCATCCCACCACGTCAGAGAGGACGAATGCACGAGCGAACGACGAAGAGGGTTCCAGGAGCGAACGTTCGGAATCCTAGCAGTTAGCAGGTTTATGAGTGATCTAGGGAAAAGACATTGACAGGCGGTTAAGAGGATCTTCAGGTATCTAAAGGGGACTTCTAATGTTGGATTAATTTATAGGACAGGTTCCTACAAAGTCTCTGGATATTCTAATTCAGATTTTGCAGCTGATGTTGACAATAGAAGATCTCTAACAAGCTATGTTTTCACTATCGGTGAGTCTATTGTCAGTTGGAAGTCTACCTTGCAGCCAACAGTATCTCTTTCCACCACTGAAGCAGAGTACATGGCAATGACAGAGGCTACAAAATAAGGGATTTGGCTTAAAGGTCTCATGAAAGACTTTGGATGGCATCAACAAAAAGCTATTATTTATTGTGATAACCAAAGTACTATTTGTCTTACAAAAGACCAAGCTTTTCATGACCGTACCAAGCATATAGATGTGAGGTACCACTTTCTACAATCTGAAAGAAGAATTGAAGTTCAAAAAATCAGATCTAAGGACAATCCTGCTGACATGTTTACCAAGGGCGTGACTGAAAGCAAGTTCAAACATTGTCTTGACTTGCTTAATGTCTATGGTTACTTGTAACCCTTGATTTGAGGTGACAGTGGAAGATTTGTTTCAGGTGGAGCTTGCCATGAAGGTGGAGTTCTTCTGCAAGTGGAGAATGAATTCAAGTCAAGGTGGAGATTTATGAAGTGCCTTGACTTAATCCATTTAATTGGATTTATGGTGGAGATGAATCGATTCATCTCCTCTCTTGTTTTTGGGGCAGTTTTGTTTGGTGACAGTTATGGTTTTAATTGTCACCATTGATGAGTGACCTTTGAGGTTCTTGTACTCTCCTATATAAAGGAGGTTGAACATAGTTGTTTGTATGCCCCAATTTGTATAGCCCCATCTTGTACAACCATTGTGAACATAGTGAAAGTACCACTACCCTACTACTGTCCTTGGATGTACCCTTAGGGGGAATTACGTAAATCTTGTATTTTTGTGTTTGCTTAGCTTCTATTTCTCCTCCTATGCATAACAGATTTTGTAAATAATTTTATTTTTTCAACCAACTATAGATTGCATAAAGATGAACATGAAAAAGAGAAAAAATACTAATTGTCTATATCGCCAATACAATTTTCCAACTCATATAACAAAACTTCTAAATTAGACTACAAATATCACCCTAAAAAGTATCTCTACACCAGAAGTACTCATGCTAAATTTAATAACATTTGCTGCAACATTCATCCATAAAAAATATAAACCAATTTTCAAACCCATCTACAAAACCGTAAAGAACCAATGTAAAGGATGATAGATATTTAAGAGTAGGATAAAAGATTTAGTCCAAGCATAAAAGATTTAAGACTAAGATAAATGTATACAATAATTTAAACTAAAGAGTAGAATAACACAACCATCTAAGTGCCACTTATTAAAGGAGGCCAAATTCTACTAACTAATTCACTTTTAATTATACGTCCAACATAAAAGTGGAAAAGTACAAAAAAGAGTACATATATATGTAATTAAGATATGGTAGGATCGATTTAATAATGTTTACGAATACAAGAGTAGGAGTGAATTGTGTCTTTAAAGTAATTTTACCTTAAAAAATAACAAGAACACAATCACTCACAATTTTCAATTAAATCTCAACTTTATTCAATGAGATTTATTACAACGTTTAAGCGTAATCCATTTTTGTGAATTCAACTTACAACTTTCAAATTCACATAAGAAGAGTAAGAGAAAATGATTTTGCTTTGCTAATTCAACAATTTTTCCACACAGCTAAAATATGATTTTTCCTCTCTACAAAATTTAACTATTTAGTACGATTCTTACTTATAAAAACTGTTCAAACTTGACTGACGATCTTCAACCTCAAACTAACTTTAATCTAAAGCTTTAAACTTTGAGTGCTTACTTCGAATTGAACTTGATCTTTTACTTCAAAACTTGATATCAAACCTAAGCTGGATTGTGTCTTCAAAACACACTTTTCTCTCAAAAATAATGTGTACCAATTTAATTGTATTTTCTACATGACAGTATAGGTAGCATATAAACAAATTCTCTCTATATATTCTATATATCATTTCTTTTGAAAAATCTTTGTTTGCAGAATTTTGACTATAAACTTACCATTGAATTCATCTAAATACTATAATCAGTCATGTGATTAAGAGTTTCTTGCTACTGAATTGATATTCCAATCTAAGAAGTTTAAAGATGTTCTAAGTAATTGTATATCCTCATTTTCAATTTCAATGTATCATATACCAACTGAGGAGAAATTTCAAAAATAATGTTATTTATGTTGCTAAATAATCTATCTTCATCAACATATAAGTTAGCATAGAATGTAGCTATTACTTCTCTAAATACATCTAACTTACAGCTTGTTGGTATAATATCTAGTAAACCTTAAAATTGTAAAAGATTTTTAATCTCTTGTAAATTTTTAAAGTTTACTGGTCTTTTATACAATATTTCATAACTCAAAAATTTGTTATAATTGTCAAGACATTCCTGATTTTTAAAATAAAGATTTTCTATTGAAATACCTTCTTCAAGAATTAAATATGAAGTGCTTAACAAATTTTTAGCATTCTCTATCTGTGACTGATATACAATAAATCTCAAATTTTCTTCATCATATACAGGTGAAGTCTCTTGTTACCGATCAACATACTCCTCTTCAACTTACAAATCAAGATATTCTTCTACTGTTGGTTCATTTAAGACTG
>JAMKPZ010001151.1:0-37708 GCA_024699675.1 Amphibolis antarctica
TGCACCAGAGTCTAATATCCAACTATGATCTGAATATGCACTGCAAGAAACTGTAAGTGAAAAATCACCTTCTGATGCTGAATCTTCCTTTTCAGCCATGGCAACTGTTCCTTTTGATTTTAGCTTAGGACAGTTTGCTTTCCAATGTCCCTTTTCCTTGCAATAATTGCAAGTATCTCTTGAGTACTTGCTTCTAGACTTGCTTCTTCCCTTGAATTTATTGTTGCTATTGTTTCTCTGTTGTCGTCCTCTCGACTCACCATGGTGAGCAGATAGGCCTGAAGCACTTGTGTCATTGCTCTCATGCATGACCATATGCCTCAGCTCCCTGGAGTGAAGACTAGATCTCATTTCCTCCAAAGTGATTGTATCCCTGCCAACCACAAAAGACTGCACAAAATTCTCAAAGGACAAAGGGAGTGAAATAAGTAAAATAAGAGCAGCATCCTCATCTTCAACTGTCACGCCTATATTTCTCAACTCCATGAGAATTGTGTTCAGCTGATCTAAGTGTTGCTTAAGGGGTGTTCCCTCCTTCATTTTCAATGAAAATAATCTCTGTTTAAGCAACAATTTGTTGGTCAATGACTTTGTCATATACAAAGTCTCCAACTTATTCCACAAGCCCAAAGCTGTGGATTCATCAGCTACTTCAATAATAACTTCATCCGACAGACATAATAGTATGGTAGAATGAGCTTTTTCTTCTTGTTGCACATACTCTACAGGTTTTTCATCCATACCCCTTATTTAAAGGAGCCCAAATGCGCTGTTGTTTAAGCAGAGCTTTCATTTTAATCTACCATAGACTGAAACTATTTTTCCCATTGAACTTATCAACTTTCATTACTGGCATTGACATTTTATATTTTAAAAAAATATAAAATGCACCACAACACTTCTGATCAAACAAATTTCAAATTTCCAAAATACTCAATACCTCCACTTCAAAAACTGACAGTCTCAATAAAGATATGTATCATTCATAATCACAAAAAATTAATTTCTATCAAAAATCTCAAAGCGCCAATTTCTAAAGTCAAAGGACTCCACCTCAAATGGATCAAATCACTCGATTTGAACCCAAAAATAAATTAGCCCAAATGACCCAAAATGACTAACCTGACCTAACCTTGCCTGGACGCTGGTCAGGGTGCGAGCTAGCCTGACCTAGCCTGTACGGACGCGTGTTGGTCAGAACCTGAATAGGCGTGCGCAGGCCAGAGGGTGCGGATGACTGCACGCGTGGGGATCAGGGTGCCGTCAGTTGTGCGTGGGTGGAGCTGGACTCCGACGGCTGCGCGCGGGTGGAGCTGGACTTCGACGGCTACGCGCGGGTGGAACTGGACTCCGACGCCTATATTTCTCAACTCCATGAGAATTGTGTTTAGCTGATCTAAGTGTTGCTTAAGGGGTGTTCCCTCCTTCATTTTCAATGAAAATAATCTCTGTTTAAGCAACAATTTGTTAGTCAATGACTTTGTCATATACAAAGTCTCCAACTTATTCCACAAGCCCAAAGCTGTGGATTCATCAGCTACTTCAATAATAACTTCATCCGACAGACATAATAGTATGGTAGAATGAGCTTTTTCTTCTTGTTGCACATACTCTACAGGTTTTTCATCCATACTTAACCCCTTATTTAAAGGAGCCCAAATGCGCTGTTGTTTAAGCAGAGCTTTCATTTTAATCTACCATAGACTGAAACTATTTTTCCCATTGAACTTATCAACTTTCATTACTGGCATTGACATTTTATATTTTAAAAAAATATAAAATGCACCACAACACTTCTGATCAAACAAATTTCAAATTTCCAAAATACTCAATACCTCCACTTCAAAAACTGACAGTCTCAATAAAGATATGTATCATTCATAATCACAAAAAATTAATTTCTATCAAAAATCTCAAAGCGCCAATTTCTAAAGTCAAAGGACTCCACCTCAAATGGATCAAATCACTCGATTTGAACCCAAAAATAAATTAGCCCAAATGACCCAAAATGACTAACCTGACCTAACCTAGCCTGGACGCTGGTCAGGGTGCGAGCTAGCCTGACCTAGCCTGTACGGACGCGTGTTGGTCAGAACCTGAATAGGCGTGCGCAGGCCAGAGGGTGCGGACGACTGCACGCGTGGGGATCAGGGTGCCGTCAGTTGTGCGTGGGTGGAGCTGGACTCCGACGGCTGCGCGCGGGTGGAGCTGGACTTCGACGGCTACGCGCGGGTGGAACTGGACTCCGACGGCTGCGCGCTGGTGGAACAGGGTTTCGACGACTGCGTGCGGGTGGATCCCTGCGTGGGCGGCTACGCGCGGTCTGATCTGGGTGCCGGATGACTGGGAACCGGCGGATCTGGGAGCCGACAGGTGCGCACATGCAGTACTAGGCACGGACGGGTGCACGCTGGCTGATCTGGACGCGCGTGGGCAGATGCTGGGTGCCGACGGGCACGTAGGCTGCTCCCTACGCGAGCGGCTACGTGCGACCTGATTTGGACACCAAAAAAATAGTGGATTCTTGGCTTGCAGAAGGTGATCCGTGGATTCGAAACTAACCCTAACTCAAGGCCACTTCCTCCAACCCCCTTTGATACCACTTGTTATGCGTGATAACCAAAGAAGTACAACGGAATCAAACGGAAAAGTGAGCGATGAGAAAGGGAAGAGGGGAGGATCGCCAAGCAAAACACACAATCAAAGTGCACATCGGATTTTACGTGGTTCACCCTAACTTAGGGCTAGTCCACAGATGGAGAGGGAGAGGGTTTTCTTCTGTGGAGGCTAAGGTTACAAACTCACAACTCATACCCTTTGGAAAACCCTAGCCAAGCTTATATAGTGCTTGGGTTTTCCAAAGGACCAAAATGCCCCTTATACTAATTACATTATTAGTATCATTCAAAACATAATACAACATTGTAATGACTTATGAATAGGAGTACAATGATATTTGCTATTGTTGAGAACTCACCCTTTATAAGTTTTGATGATGTCAAAAAATTTAACATGAAGAAAATAAAAACTTGAAGAAATCAAGTCAAAGTTACAAAGTCATAAAGTCAAAGAGGATGAAGGGATGAAGAAATTGCAAGAAGCTTATTAAAGAAATTCCAGAAATAGAAGATGAAGGTGATAAAGCCAATAAAGACAAGCCACAAGCACATTCAAAAGGTTTGGACACTAGTATAGGTCACTCAACTAGATCCTAAGTCCATGACTCAAGCCTCCTAGAAGATTAGTATAATGTTATAACGAGTTTTGATTTTGTTCAACACCTAGGAAACATTTTTGAAAAGTAATTCCATCAAAAAAAATCTCATAAATTAAGGAATCTAGGAAAATCATTGTAACTATTTTAAAAAATCGTTATAACAAATTTTGAATTTAAAATGACACTTGGGAAAGTTTTTGAAAAATATTTACTTAGATAAATAATCTAGGAAAATCCATAATTCTGGATACTTAAGAAAAATCAGTATAATGATTTCGCAAAATTGTTTTAATGATTTCTGAATTTGTTTTGATTGGATGTAAGGGATTGGTTTCATTTTTTATTGGTTGGTTTGACATGTGTTCGACTAAAAATACACATAGTTACTCCTTTTCAAGTAGTGGGTTGAAGAGTTTAACCATAAACTCCTGTTAGTTAGGGAGTTTACCACAAACTCTTGGATTTGGGTTGGTTTGAGGGTGTGACCATATATTTTTGTTGTAGTTAGTTCAGTGTTTGACTATAAATACTTTGTTTGTAACCATTTTGATTGTGATTAGATTAGGCTCAAGCTTTTTATGCTTTGGGTGGATCTAGCAAGTTGGTAAATCACCTAAAAACTACGTGTGCTTTTATTTTTGCATTTTCGTTATCGTTTCCCCATCAAATCAACTATTTGTAAGTTGTTTTGTTTTGAAATTTGTATCCAATTTTATATCATATTATTTATTTCACTTTTGCATCATTTTCATCATTTGTATTTCATTTACTTCGAATTTTAGTCAAAAATTCGTACGTAAATTTGTTTTATTTTGAAAGACTACTACTATTCACCCCACTATGGTGGCCATGATCAACCATTATAAGTAAGAAATCAAGGAAATGGCAACACAGACAGGACAAAGCTACATATCATTTGTTACGTAAGGGTACACAAAAGAGTGCAGCTTATATTGGTTTCCTAGCCTGTATTGCCTCTTTTGTGTAATAGTACACCTACAATAGCCACAAAAATGGCATCTCATGGGCATGTGTTGTCTTTAGAGTTGGGGTTCGTAGATGTTTACTACATAGTTGTATTATCAAGACCTTCTCTCATATTGGCTAGTTAGATGAGTTGTCAAGCTGTTCTTCTCAATTTTGAGCAAGCGTACAAGGAAATGGCTGCTATGATGGGTTGTGAAACTTATGTACCCTCTTATGAGAAACCGTACATCTATGATGGCTACTTCAATAGCTTGTCATGCCCGTGTAACAACCTTAGATTAACAGTTCACAAAAGTTGACTAATTAAATGGCTTATCAAACTACTATAACATCTTTTGTATAAGAGTACAAAAATATTGGTGACAAGGATGGGTCGTCATGTCCTTGAACTCTATTTTGAGTAAGAATGCAAAGAAATGCCCACTTAAATGGATTGTCAAACCTATGCATGATCATTTTAGTAAGGGTAAACCTTTGATAACTACTTTTATGTCTTGCCATGCTTGTGTACCTACTTTAGTGTCAAACGTCAAAGAAGGTTGTGAACCCTTTTTAACATCTTTAGAGTAACACTACACCAATGGTGGCCACATAGATGGGTTTCCAACCATGTTTACCCTCTACAGTAATAGTACACCTACTATGGCCACTAAAATTACTTCTCATAGCGATAACTCATCTTTAGAGTTGGAGTTCATAGATGGTTACTAAACAGGTGTGCTGTCAAACTCTTCTAGCATCTTTTCTGTAAGAGTACAAAAATAGCAGCAACATAGATGGGTTGTCAAGCCCATGTACCCAATTTGGAGTAACAAATCAAAGAAATGGACATGTTGATGGGTTGTCAAGTCCTTTTATCTTCTTTGGGTAATACTACGCCTGCAATGGCTATTTCAGTGGCTTGTCATACCTGTGTGAAAATAGTTCACTGAAGGTGACCACTTAAATAAGTTGTGAAACCATTATAATGTCTTTTGCATAAGAGTACAATGATATTGGTTGCATAGATGGGTTGTCAAGCCCTTGTACCCCATTATAACTTGGAATTCAAAGAAATGGCGACTTAGATGGTCTATGAAACCAATATATCATTTGCTACATAAGAGTACGCAATAGATTGCAACTTACATTTGTTTTGTTGCCTATATTGCCTCTTTTGTGTAATAGTATGCCTACGATGGCCACTAAAATGGCTTCTCATAGGCATACATTGTCTTTAGAGTTGGAGTTCACAAATGTTTACTACATAGTTGTATTACCAAGCCCTTCTAACATATTTGGTGTCGAAGTGCAATGATTGTGGTTAGTTAGATGGGTTGTGAAGCTATTCTTCCTGATTTTGAGTAAGGGTACAATGAAATGGCCACTATAATGGGTTGTGGAGCAAGTGTACCCTCTTATGAGAAAGTGTACATCTACGACGGCTACTTCAATAACTTGTCATGCCCATGTAACAACATTAGATTACTCGTTCATAGAAGGTGACTAATTAAATGACTATAACGTCTTTTGTATGGGTGTACACAAATACTAGCCTCTTAAATGGGTTGTCATAACTGTGTATGTTCTTTTTAGTAAAAGTAAACCTTTGATAGTGACATTTACATCCTACCAAGCTTGTGTACCTTCTTTTAGAGCCAAAGCTCAAAGAAGGTGACTACAAAGAAGTGCTATGAATCCTTTCTAACATCTTTGGAGTAACACTACACTAATGGTGGCCACATAGATAGGTTTCCAAGCCCGTATACCTTTCTAGAGTAAGAGTGCACCTACATTGGCAACTAAAATTACTTCTCACAACCGTGACTCGTCTATAGAGTTATAGTTCATAGATGGTTACTAGATAGGTGTGTTGTAAAACTCTTCTAACATCTTTTATGTATGTGTACAAAAGTGGTAGCAACATAGATGGTTGTCAAGCCCATGTACCCAATTTGGAGTAACAATACAAAGAAATGGACACTTTGATGAGTTGTCAAGTTGTTGTACCCTCTTTTGGGTAATATTACACTTGTGATGGCTACTTTTATGGCTTGTCATGCTCGTGTTCTTACTTTTGAAAAGCATTGGTGGAAGGTTACCACTAAATAGGTTGTGAAACCATTGTAATGTCTTTTGTATAAAACTACAACGATATTGGGTACATAGATGGGTTGTCAAGCCCTTGTACCCTATTATGAGTAAGAATTCAAAGAAATGGCAACTTAGATGGGCTACCAAACCTACACACCATCTTCTAAGTAAGATTACACATTGCGGCTTACATTGGTTTCGTAGCCTATATTGCCTCTTTTGTGTAGTTGTACACCTATGATGGCCACAAAAATGGCTTCCCACAAGCATGTGTCATCTTTAGAGTTAGAGTTCATAGAATGTTAACTACATAGTTGTATTATCAAGCCATTATAACATATTTGTTGTAAGAGTGCAATGGTAGTTAGATGTCTTGTCAAACTACTCTTCCTAATTTTGAGTAAGGGTACAAGGAAATGGTCACTATAATGGGTTCTGAAGCTGGTGTACCCTCTTATGAGAAAGAGTGCATATGCAATGGCCACTAAAATTTTTTCTTACGGCCATGAGTTGTCTTGGGAGTTAGAGTTTACAAATGGTTACTAGATAGGTGTGTTGTCAAACTTTTCTAACATCTTTTATGTAGGAGTAAAAAAATAGCGGCAACCTATATGTGTTGTGTTGCAGCCCATGTATGTTAGCGCTCCTCCTGAGTGGTATCGTCATCATACCTAGTGTTGACCCCATGCTTAAACGAACTTGAAGGGGGGGGAGCAGTTGGCTAGTCGCTAGCACGTTGGTACAAAAGAAGCGACAGCTGGCTACCCAAAACCCCCATTGGCGTGGATGGTTCGGGGGAACCAACCGGCTTGTCGCTGGAAAACTGGTATAAAAAACCGGCAGCTGGCTCCCCAAAAAACCCATCTTTGCGCAGATAGTTCGGGGAGCCAGCCAACTTGCCACCGGAAAATTGGTATAAAAAACTGGCAGCCAGCTCCCCAAAAAACCCATCTTTCCGCAGATGGTTCAAGGAACCAGCCAGCCTGCCACCGGCAAACCGATATAAAAAAATGGCAGTCGGCTCCCCAAAAACCATCTTTGCGTAGATGGTTCAGGGAACTAGCTGGCTTGGCGCTGGCAGACCAGTATAAAAACCCAGCAGCCGGCTCCCCAAAACCCCTAACTAAGCCAACATACTCTCATTTCTTGAGGTAGTCGGATATAACTAACCAACATCTGCCTGCCACGTAGCAACTGCTGGTTAACCACCTAGAAAGGTAAGGCGAATCAATCAAAGAGATATGACGAGATTTAATCACTTAAATCTCGCAATCAATCAATCACACGGATCGCGTGATTAAACCAAGACTAGTGCCGCCTTCCATCTTCGAGTCCCCTAAAGAAGGAAGGTAACCCCTTATAAAAGAAGGCTTCCCCCTCCCATAAACGGATGCTTCCACCACTTGGAGAAACCTTCGTTCGAACACGGGAGACGCTCAGCACGCTTGGACCTCTTGGAGAAGACGCCGGGCCGGAAGTTCTGAAGGAGGAGAGTAGCTCAGAGCCGAGACATCCTTTCGCCGCACCGGAGTGAGGACCTCCGATCCCCACCGACAACTCCCTACAGGTAAGCCCTTCCGTCCTCGTCGTTTTACGAACATTTTAACGACGTTTTCCTCGAGCCCCGACCATGCTACACTTTTCCCATGCAAGGGAAAAGTCGAAGGACAGACCCAAGTATCATTCCTTCAAAAACACGTCCAAAGGTACCGGCAGCTGCCATCCCGGCTGGGGGAATCCACCCAGCACGGTCGAGTTCGATTCGATTGCGACCCTTCCGTCGGGTCCTTTTACGTGGAAAGTCTATGTTTCTCAGCAGGTTTTATGCATTTTATCCGATTTTCGCACGTTTTTCCCAGGAGGCATAAGTCTACGCTCCCGACGCCCCGAAAAGTTTTTCGGGATGATGCCACCGCCATGCATCCTTGCCAGCGACAGCCGTTCAGGTGTACGAACACGTACAACCTGACGATTACCATTTTCCCTTGAGGTGTAACTCTACCCTACTGATGCCCTAGAAAGATTTCTGGGATGACGCCTCCGACATGCATCCTTGCTGGCGGTGGCCATTCAGGTGTATGAACACGTACAACCCGGCGATTCCCGTTCTCCTGGGAGGCATAAGTTTACCCTCCCAACCCTCCGGAAAGGTTTCCGGGATGACGCTACCTGCATGCACCCTTGTCGTCTCCCTAAATCCCCCATTGGGGCAAATGGTTTCGGGAACTAGCTGGCATGCCATCGGGAAACCGGTGTATAAAATCGACAGCCAGCTCCCCAAAAACCCATCTCTACGCAGATGGTTTGGGGAACCAGTCGGCTTGCCACCGGCAAACCGGTACATAAAACTAGCAGCCGGCTCCCCAAAAAACCCATCTTTGCACATATGGTTCGGGGAACCAACCGACTCCCTAAAAACCCGCATTTGCGCAGATGGTTCGGGGAACCAGCAGGCTTGCCGTCGGCAAACCAGTATGTAAAACCGGTAGTCAACTCCCTAAAAACCCATCTTTGCGTAGATGGTTCGGGGAACCAGCCGGCTTACTGCCAGCAAACTGGTATAAAAACCGGCAACCAGCTCCCCAAAAACCCATCTTTGTGCAGATGGTTCGAAGAACCTGCCGGCCTGCCACTGGCAATCTGGTAAGAAGACTTGGTAGTTGGTTCCTATTTCCCCGAGAGGCATAAGTCTACCCTCCCGATGCCCCGAAAAGTTTTCCGAGATGATGCCAGCAGCATGTATCCTTGCCAGCGGCGGCCGTTCGGGTGTACGAATAAGTACCATTCGGCAGTTCCCATTTCCTGGGAATTGTAAGTCTACATTCACGATGCCCCAAAAAGATTTCCAGGATGACTCCTCCGGCATGCATCTTGGCCGCCAGCGGCCATTTGGGTGTACAAACAAGTACAATCCGACGGTTCCTGTTTCCTGGGAAATGTAAGTCTACATTCCCGATGCCCCGGAGAGACTTCTGGGATGATGCCTCCAGCATTCATCCTTGCCGACGGCGGCCATTCGGGTGTACGAATACGTATGACTCGACGGTTCCTAATTTCCAAGAGCAGCAAAGATGCCCTCCTGATGCCCCGAAGAAGGACATTGAGCCCCGTATCTAGTTCTCTCATGTTACACGATTTTACGTGATTCCCATGGTTTTATCGTCTCGATGGTAGAAGGACACTTTCCCATCCGGTTTTCCTTGTTTTCTACACAAAAATAAGGTGGCGACTTCGTTCAATGAGCCATCCACCCCACGTGGTGATGTGCTCACACAAACACCTTACAGGGAAAGGAGACGACAAGGTGCGCTCCTTCCCCCTCTCCTTCAACCTAGCACCCACCCAATGACCTAGGTGGGGACACTCTAGGCTTGTAGGTCATCAACGTCAAGAGGCAAGCTTGATGGCTTCTGGGCGACTTACGCCGAAACCCGCTCCTTCAATATCAAGGCTTGGCATCCCATGCACAAGTGCACCGGCAGCTACGTCCTCAGCAGCCACTGACTTAGCAACCCGACTAAGTCAACCGGGACTTGGCAATCATACCAAGTCTCTCGCTCGACACAGCAGACAACCGATCCCTTAGACACCAGCCAGATCAGCCGGAAACCGTCCACCCTCAACAGGGATGCCACATCATGGAGTCGGAACAGCCAGCCTACTCAGTCTGGGTGACATCTTCCACAAGCAGAATACTGGCCAACATCATGGGGTAGAACTAGGGGCATTCTACCCCTCCTCCGCCATAGTCACTCAAGCAGGTGAATGTGACCAGTCTGCTGCATTTCCGTCCGGGACTCCATTCGGTTTCCGCCTCCTATCCACCAGGCAGCCAGTTCTTTCCACCAGGATAGAACTAGGGGCATTCTACCCCTCATCCTCCTTGAACGCTAGGCAACCAGAACAACAAATGGAGTCTGACGGCATGACACCTCAAGTAGACGGGTACAGCAGGTCCACCGCTGTCTCCCTTGAAGCACTCCCGAGGTTCACCGCTACCTTGAATTGGCAGCCGGTTCCTCCCATCGGGACAGAACTAGGGGCATTCTACCCCTCATCCTCCTTGAACGCTCGGCAGCCAGAACAACAGATAGAGTCCGACGGCATGACACCTCAAGTAGACGAGTACGGCAGGTCCACCACCGTCCCCCCTGAAGCACTCCCGAGGTTCACCGCTACCTCAAACCGGTAGCCGGTCCACTTACCTGGCACCCAGTCGGAAGACCACGGGCACCGCTCCTGCTAGATCCATCATCCAATGCCCTTTCAGCCCAAGGGTCAACAAGCTGCAGAAGACATCGACGATCCTTATCAAGAGTCTAAAGAAGAAGGCCCATGGGTCCAACCACCCGAATCTACCAGCATAACGTCTACTGACGAAATCGAACTTGTAAACCTTGGAAATGAACGGCATCAAAAAGAAACAAAAATTAGCAAAGGGGTGCCCGAGCCCTATCGTCAACAACCCCTCGCGCTTCTACGAGAATTCGTGGAAGTGTATGCATGGGATTATGAAGACATGCCCGGTTTGGATCAATGGGTAGCGGTCCACCAACTACCCCTCAAACCGGGAGCCCGACTTGTGAAGCAAAAGGCTCGACGAATGAGACAGGAATGGGCCTAGAAGCTGAAGGAAGAAGTCCACAAACAGTTGAATGTCCGATTCCTCCAGCCTGTCTTCTACCCAGAATGGGTGGCAAACAAGGTACCCATCCCAAAGAAAGATGGGCGAGTACGCATGTGTGTTGACTATCAGACCTCTACAAAGCTAGCCCCAAGGACGACTTCCCACTACCACACATAGATGTCTTGGTAGATGACGCCGCCAAGTACGAGGTATATTCCTTCATGGACGGATTCTCCAGATACAATCAAATCCTCATGGCAGAAGAAGACAAGGAGAAGACCGCGTTCACAACCCCTTGGGGCATCTTCTGTTATAGGGTGATGCCATTTGGGCTCAAAAATGCTGGTGCCACTTATCAAAGAGCCATGACCACCCTCTTCCATGACATGATGCACAAAGAAGTCGAAGTCTACGTAGACGATATGGTAGTGAAGGCGTGCACTCATCAACAGCATCTCAAACACTTAAGAAGATTGTTTGAGTGCCTAAAGAAGTACAAGCTCAGGTTAAACCCGTCCAAATCAACATTTGGGGCCACCACCGGAAAACTCCTCAGCTTCGTCATCAGCAAACAGGGAATTGAGGTAGATCCCGATAAAGCAAAAGCAATCTTAGATATGCCTCACCCACAGACAAAACAACAGATCCAGAGCTTATTTGGAAGGCTACACTACATCGGGCGCTTCATCTCGCACCTCACACCGATTTGCGAGCCCTTATTCAAGTTGTTGAAGAAAAACGCTAGCTTCACGTGGACAACAGAATGCCAAGTCGCCTTCGACCACATCAAACAACAACTGTTCCGGCCACCAGTTCTTGTGCCACCTCATCCTGGGCGACCACTCTTCCTATTCATGTCAGTCACAACTTCATCCATGGGCGCAGTGCTGGGCCAGCATGATACCACTGGCAAAATCGAGCAGGCCATATACTACTTCAATAAAAATTTTATCGAGGTAGAGGAATGGTATGAGCTGATTGAAAAGTACTGTCTCTCGTTGGTCTGGATGGTGAAGAAGCTGCAACACTACCTTGTGGTCTACCCAGTTTTGTTGCTTAGTCGCCTAGATCCCTTGCGCTACATCTTCGACCAGCCAGCCTTGGGAGGCAGGTGCGTGAAATGGCAAATGCTCCTCGCAGAATTTGACATCCGGTACGTATCCCAGAAATCCATGAAGGCCCAAGTGATGGCCGACCAGCTGGCACACCAGCCCTTGCCAGATTACCAACCGTTGGAGGATTCATTCCCAGATGAGCCCATCTTCGCCATCAACGAGCCGGATCCAGACCAACTGAATTTGGACAAGCCGGGTTTTGACCAACCAGAACCCCATATCTTATACTTTGATGGAGCAGTCAACACTAAAGGCCGCGGGGTAGGGGTCATCATAGTGGATCCCCAAGGACGGATGCTGCCCGTAGCCAAGCAGCTTCTATTCACATGCTTGCACAATGAGGCGGAATACGAGGCTTGCATCATGGGACTACGACTCGTGCTAGTGGCCATCGATATATACTAGTGGCCATCGACTACTTCACCAGGTGGGTGGAGGCAGTATCCTACAAGACGGTCATGGCAGCCACCACCTAGAAGTTCTTGTGCAACAACATCGTCACCCGGTATGGCATCCCCTTCGAGGTAGTGATAGACAATGGCACCAACTTTACAGCCAAGCAGGTCATGAGCTATCTCGAGCAGTGTCACATCCGTCACCTAAGGGCGTCCCCCTACAGGCCACAGATGAACAGAGCGGTCGAGGTGGCTAACAAGACACTGGTCCGGATTCTCAAGAAGATGGTCCGAACACACAAAGACTGGCAAGACCACCTCCTATACGCACTTTGGGCCTATCGGACATCCCTGCTAACCGCCACCAGAACAATGCCATACTCGCTGGCATACAGGTCCGAAGTAGTGTTGCCGATGGAGGTAGAACTCTTGTCCCTTCGCGTCCTCAAAGAAGCAGCAGACTCTGATGACCAGTGGTCAGAATTGTGCCTGTTGTAGTTCAACCTACTAGATGAGAGAAGATTGAGAGCATTGGACCATGCTCAAACTTATCAGCAAAAGATGGCAAGGGCATATAGGCTCCATGGGAAAATTCTCCCCAAACTGGCACGGCCCATACGTCATCACCAAGATCCTCAGTGGGGGGGCCGTTTACCTTTTTGATGAAGCCACCCAACAAGAGTTTGGCCTGGTCAATCTGTCATAGTTGAAGAAGTGCTTCCCATAGACGACTCGACCAGGGACCGTAGCAGTTTCCACCTTCAAACCAACCGGCTGCCAGCTTCTCATACTGGCTCCCCAGGGCCATGAAGGACGAGCTCAACTCAGGATCATCGTGGCTGCTAGCTTCTCAGGCCCACTCCCAGTGGCACAAAGCAATCAACTTCTTCTAGGGGTCTTACCCGGTCATTGGTATTATCCAGCCAGTCGCCTGTACTATCCTTCCAGCTGCCGGCACTTCCAATCGGAAACTTGTCCATCTCCTCCAGAAGACCTACACTTTGGGCAAAACTAGGGGCATTCTACCCCTCCATCCAATTTTCGTGCACTCAATAGTCGCCAAGGGTGAAACGCAACAAGCTAGCTCCCCAGGACCAAGGAAGACAAACTGGGGATCACCATAGCCACCGCCTTCAGACAAGTCGGCAACTGACATCTCCGCCCGATTCTCCACCGACTGACCGAGAGGTCAGGTCTGGACAGGTACGCTCCTTTCCTCGGTGAATTCCATCTTATGACTAACATGTCACGCGATGCACGCACGATGCACACATGATAAGTAGGTCCAACTCTTTAGTCAACTTGCCTCATCCACATTGGAAAGCAAGAGGGTCGGCAAAACTAGCCAAAACTTTACCCTACATGTTCATGTATGTTCCTGGTCACAACCCATCGAAACGTCCCCTCAGTCTCAGAACCATTAAACAACTGGCTCACCATTCGCTGGAAGAAACACCAGGAAACTGGAAAATAACCCAGCCATCATCCACGACCTGTTGCCTAATACTTACACGCTCCACCATCCAACCGGCCCACGACCGGCTACCACCTCTGACTTACCCGGCAGTCGCATCCACAGCTGACGATGAGAATAGTTTGCAGCAGCAAGCGGCACATCCGACTCGAGAAGTGCTATCCGAACCTCTAGGACGAACTACCAACCCTAGGAGTGACACCAACTAAATCCAGATTTCTACGTCGAAAATCCGAGCGCCCATCTTGTTTAACTCTGATGGCACGAAGACGGAATAGGGTGAGTAATTCAGGTTCGTCCTTATCCCCTTGGTCTTTGCAGATTCTGAGTGGTTATGAAATACTGAAGGGAAATCACTTGTCCCCTCGAATGAGTATCTAACCTCCCTTTTTTTTACCAAGCCCGAGTGCCACCCGATAATGAGGGAGATCACAACCTCCGGCTCCCTCTAGGTAAGGTAATGCCCATTGGTACACTAGCTGCGACAACGTCGAGTTATTTTACTTGCCAACAGCACGTGGTGAGGGCTAGTAGCATTCTTTTATTCAGTTTTCTTATCTTCTATTTTGTAATAGAAAAGAACAAAAAAAAAAGAGACGAAGAAAATTCAGTGGCTAGAATCCTTCTTCAATAGAAAAGAAGAGAAGAGAGAAAAGAAAAAAAAACCAAAAAAAAAGAGAAAAGAAAAAAAAGAAAGAGAAAAGCGAAAAGAAAAAAAAAGAGAAAAAGAAAAAGAAAAAGAAAAGGAAAAGTTACTTGTTGCTGGGTCCAAAAGCATATGGACTCCTGTGTAAGGGAAGTGTAGATCTTAGGATTCTGCCATCTGTTGGCAGTCCAATACTCAGCTTTATCGCGATTGACCAAGTATCCGCCATCGAAGTCTGCCAACATAACCGGGTGCCGGAACCCATTTGCCAACACCCACTTCTCCCTTTTTCTCTTTTCTTAGGGCATGACATCCCCTGCTAAGTCGTCAACATAGGGCTCGACATCCCTTACAAAAGACCAGCCAACAGCTGTGTCCTCAGCAGCATTGGGCTTGGCATCCTGCTGAAAGTCGCTTCCACCCCCAGGTTCCGATGCCCACATTTTCGGAACTTGCATAATTCTATCTGTTATTTCTACAACCCTAGAGCGAACTCGTGAGGAAGAATCAGCATAACTATGGGCAGAAGGATAGCTCTCGGATATCTCCTCTCAACCCACCTTTGTCGCCTAAGGGTCACTTCCACTAGACAAGGGAACCATGTTTCCAAACTCACATGCATGAATGTCCAGCGGTCATCTTTTGACGTGAGGTGAGACACCTTTCATTCCCCTGTAGGTCCAGATAGCACGATTGGGTCAGAACAGCTACCTTGCGTAGACCCCACCTTGGGGAACCACCTGGAAGCCCCACTGCAAAATCAACAAAACAAAACACAGTAAAGAGAGTCACTAGAGAGTGTCCCAAACTTCCTCACACAACTCACCACAGATATTCACAGATGAGAGGAGGGAATGACACTCCCACCTCACCTTTGGAAACTAATATATGAACGAGTGTGTAGGTGAACAAGTCAGTTGGACAATTCAGTCAGCAGTTGCTTAGGAAATACGGCCACCTGGACCAAAACCCGCACGAGATGAGATGTCACGCGGAAAAAGAAGGGCGCTACCCAGTAAATCAGTTGGTCACTGCCACCAAAACCCAAGGATGGTCTACTCCTCAAACGCAACCCACACTAGAACACTGACTATTCCATGCAAGAACAAGGAAAGCTCGCCCACGCGTGCCGCCCTGCTCAGATAGCTAGACGCCCGGACCTCAACCCGCACGAGACGAGATGTCACATGGAAAAAGAGGGGGCTGTCGGGTAAATTAGCCGGCCGTCGCCACCAATACCCAGGGATGGTCGACTCCTCAACACTAACCACTCCTCGCAGGAACGAATAAGGCCCCCACTCTTCGCCGAATTCAGACAACTCAATGTAATGACAAGGATCAGCGCCAGATGAAATGATATGCAGGAGAAAGAAGGGCCACCGGATAAATTAGCCGGCAGCCAGCTCCCCAAAACCCATACTTAGATGTATGGATCGGGTGGCTAGCCAGCCCGTCGCAGACAATCTGGTAAGAAGACTCGGCAATCGGCTCCCCGAAACACACACTTAGACGTATGGATTGAGTGGTAAGCCAGCCTGCAACCAGTAGTTCGATAAGAAGACCTGGCAGCCGGCTCCCAGAAACGCATACTTAGACATATGGATCGGGTGGCTAGTTGGCCCACCGCCGGCAATTCGGTAAGAAGACCCAGTAGCCGGCTCCCCAAAACACACACTTAGATGTATGGATCGGGTGGCAAGTCGGCCTGCCACCGACAATCTGGTAAGAAGACCTGGCAGCCGGCTCCCCAAAACCCATACTTAAACGTGTGGATCGGGTGGCTAGCCGGCCCACCGCCAGCAATCCGGTAAGAAAACCTGACAGCCGGCTCCCAGATTCCCACCATGGTACGAATAGCCTCTTTGTATCGTTGCCCCACATCTCACCCGCAAGACCACACAAATTCTTGGGGGAACAGTTATACGCAAAATTTTGTTAAAGTGAAGTTGATGTTATTTATGATTTAAAGTACAAGCAGATACACAAGGCTATTCCTCGTTAGAAGTCCTTCGAGAGTCGAACCTCCGGGGCTCGAACCTCCGAGGGTTGAACCTCTGACGTTCCGGCCTCCGCTGCTCTCATGCTTCCTCCCAGCACTCCATCCGCTCCACTAGGCGGCTCAACCGGTCCTCATGGCTCAATAGTTCGATGAGGACTTTGTCCCGAGCGTTGAGATGCTCCGCCGCCACATGCAAGCAGTCGATGAGATTCGGGTTCAAAGAAGACCTGCCAGCAAACGGAGAAGCAAAAGCAGTGGGCCGGCACCCGATCGATTGCCGCCGGACGATTAGCTGGTCCGCTTCGAGGCAAGCCTGTCCTATCGGCCCAGATTGACAGACGTAATGGGCCGGGTTTGGAGCGGGACCTTCAGCCAGCCCCCGGTCGAAAAGTGGAGGAAGTTGGCTAGCTCCACCATCGCCTCCCAGAACACTAGCTGGTTAGGAGGCCGCTGGCTTGGGTAGACCACCCCATGCATCTGGCATCGAACCGCCGCCGCCCAGTTCACTAGGCAACCCGTTACCAGGAAACCCATTACAACCAGCCCGCCGCATAAGTCGCTACGCTAATCTCATCCCAATGTCCTCCCTTTGGTAGGATCATGTTGTTAAGGATGAAAGAAACAAGGTGGGCATCTGGGTACAGGTCCTGGGCCTTGACGACCCGTTGATCAAAATCGGCTTCTGGGGCAACTTCCGTGTTGATGTCACCAATGCTCCAGGGAAGGTTTGGAAGGGAGGAGAAGATATCCAGGCCGTTGAAGTGGAGGCCAACACCTCAAACAGGAGCCCGTCGGAGAACTCCACTGGCTCAGACTAGATAACCAAGGCGAGTTGCGACTCCACGTCCAACAGGTTGGAGTACATTTCGACTACCAGACCAGGGATGGTCTCCACCTGACGGAAGTCCCGGACGAAGGGAAGCAGGCCCTACCTGGCGAACAGTTGCTCCACCTCTAGCAGCTGGTCGAAGCTAGCTAGCCTGCCATATAAAACAGTCTTTACGGCCAGGCGGCCATCGATAGGGAACATTAGCTGCTGGTCGGTTTCGGGGGGAGCCACACCATCGGCCACTGCCTCCTCGGAGCCAGTCGGGGTACAGCACCAGGGGAGTGCTATCTAGACCGATTTTGCGTCCGACGCTGCGTCTTTGGGGACGTCCAATGGCACTGATGAAGTCCCGGTGTGACCAGCCGGCTGGAAAGGTGAAATCACAAAGGTACGACGTGACCATCCACTACATCAATTGCAGCCTTTGAAAAAGCAAGCACGTGACCAGTCGGTTGCCAACTCCCCCAAGGCGGCAGCCACGTAACTAGCCAGCCAGAATGTAACATCGCAAAGGTACGATGTAACCATCCACTGCATCAACTACAGCCTTTGAAAAACCAAGCACATGAAGCGTCCACGTCACCATCCGGTTGCCGGCTCTCGCAAGGCGACAGCCACGTAACCAGCCGACCGGGATGTAACATTGCAAAGGTACGACATGACCATTTACTGCATCAATCGTAGCCTTTGAAAAAGCAAGCACATGAAGCATCCACGTCACCATCCGGTTGCCGGCTCCCGCAAGGCGGCAGCCGCATAATTAGCCGGTTGGGATGTAACATCGCAAAGGTACAACATTACCATTCACTGCATCAACTGTAGCCTTTGAAAAAGCAAGCACGTGAAGCGTCCACGTCATCAACTGGTTGCTGTGTCCCGCAAGGCGGCAGCCGCATAACCAGCCGGCCGGAATGTAACATCGCAAAGGTACGACATGACCATTCACTGCATCAACCACAGCCTTTGAAAAAGCAAGCACGTGAAGCGTCCACGTCACCAGCCGGTTGTCATCTCCAGCAAGGCAGAAGACGCATAACCAGCCGGCCGGAATGTAACATCGCAAAGGTATGACGTGACCATTTACTACATCAACTACCACCTTTGAAACAGCAAGCACGTGAAGCGTCCACGTCACCAACCGATTGCCGTCTCCCACAAGGTAGAAGCCGCGTAACCAGCCGGCCAGAATGTAACATTGCAAACGTACGACGTGACCATTCACTGCATCAATCGCAGCCTTTGAAAAAGCAAGCACGTGAAGCGTCCATGTCACCAGCCGATTGCCGACTCCCGCAAGGTGGCAGTCGCGTAACCAGCTGGCTGGAATGTAACATCACAAAGGTACGATGTGTCCATTCACTGCATCAACCATAGCCTTTGAAAAAGCAAACACGTGAAGCGTCCATGTCACTAGTTGGTTGCCGGCTCCTGCAAGGCGACAGCTGCGTAAACAGCCGGTCGAAATGTGACATCACAAAAGTACGATGTGACGATTCACTACATCAACAGTTCTCGAAAAGACACGCGTGAAGCTTTCACGTCACATCCAGGTTGCCGGCTCCCACAAGATGGTTGCAGCGTAACAGGCCGGGTAAAAGCTAAGACGTGGGGAAAGTAGAACGCAACACCGACATAGCCTTCGGACACAGTACGCAAACGCTTTCCACCTTGTCACCTGGTTGCCAACACCCACAAGGTGGCTACCGTACAACCAACCAGATAACACATGGCATCCCTCGGTCAACTGACCGAGAGTGTAAGTCTGACTCTACTTCATAGCCAGTGATAGATAACACACAAAGTGTGGAATTTCGCGCGGCTCACCATTTCCGCATGGAGGGTCATTCAACCCTGGGATGTCGGTTTCCTTCCCCCGAGGTCATACAACCTCTCCTAGGGAAGGGCATTTTATTGACCCCATGCTTAAATGAACTTGAAGGGGGGGAGCAGCTGGCTAACCAAAACCCCCATTGGCACAGATGGTTCGGGGAACCAGCCAGCTTGTCGCTGGCAAACCAATATAAAAAACCGATAGCTGGCTCCCCAAAAAACCCATCTTTGCGTAAATGTTTTGTGGAACCAGCTGACTTGCCGTCGGCAAACCAGTATAAAAAACTAGGAGCCGACTCCCCAAAAACCCATCTTTGTGCAGATGGTTCGGGGAACAAGCCGGCTTGCTGCTGGCAAACTGGTACATAAAACCCCTCTTTGCGCATATGGTTCGGGGAACCAACCGGCTCCCCAAAAGCCCACCTTTGCACAGATGGTTTGAGGAACCAGTCAGCTTGCTGCCAGCAAATCGGTATATAAAACCGGTAGCCGGCTCCCCAAAAACCCATCTTTGCGCAGATGGTTCAGGGAACCAGCCGGCTCCCCAAAAACCCATCTTTGCGTAGATGGTTTGGAGAACCTGCCGGCCTGCGACCGACAATCTGGTAAGAAGACCCGGCAGCCGGTTCCCGTTTCCCCGGGAGGCGTAAGTCCACCCTCCTGATGCCCCGAAAAGTTTTCTGGGATGATGCCACCAGCATGCATCCTTGCCAATGGTAGTCGTTTAGGTGTACAAACAAGTACAATTCGGCGGTTCCCATTTCCCGGGAAATGTAAGTCTACATTCCCAATGCCCCAGAAAGATTTCCAGGATGACGCCTCTGGCATGTATGCCTGCCAGCGGCGGCCGTTCGGGTGTACGAACAAGTACCATCCGGCAGTTCTCGTTTCCCGGGAATTGTAAGTCTACATTCCCAATGCCCCGAAAAGATTTCCGAGATGATGCCTCCAGTATGCATCCTAGCTGACGGCGGCCATTCAGGTGTACAAACAAGTACAATCTGGCGGCTTCCATTTCCCAGGAAATGTATGTGTACATTCTCGATACCCCGGAGAGACTTCTAGGATGACGCCTCCAGCATGCATCCTTGCCGGAGGCGGCTGTTCGGGTGTACGAACACGTACGAGCCGACGGTTCCCGATTTCCAAGAGGAGCAAAGATGCCCTCTCGATGCCTTGAAGAAGCTTCTAAGATGAGGCCACCGGCATGCATCCGTGCCGGCCTTGGCCAAGCTGGAACGTGAATTCTCATCTCCAGCCAAGGAGGGGGGGTGTGACGTGGTAGCCGGTAGCTTTAGCTGACCATCCGACGGCCCAACAGGCTGCCTCAGCAGACCTTTAGCTCTTCGGTTGAGAGGTCCGTAGGGTTGACCGTTGTGTCTTTCTCTCTCCCGTTTATCATCGGACCCCATGTGAATCTTCGTGTTAGTTGACCCCCACTTGTTTTCACCAGAAGGGACAAGGTTATTCCTCTCGGTCCCCTAGAAAGTTTTCCAAGATGAGGCCATGTGTGACTGGACTGACTGTCATGGTTTTCCGTTTTAGAACAGGAGAGAGGTCGGGATTGCCCAAGCTGTCTGGGGGTGCCTAACACCTTCCCCAACAGTACCCTGAGCCCCGTATCCAGTTCTCTCATGTTACACGATTTTACGTTATTCCCGTGGTTTTATTGTCTCGATGGTGGAAGGACACTTTCCCATCCGGTTTTCCTTATTTTCTACCCAAAAATAAGGTGGCGACTTCGTTCAACAAGCCATCTACCCCACGTGGTGATGCGCTCACACAAACACCTTTCAAATCTCTGTACCTTAGTCCATCCGCTGACAGGGCCGGTGGAAACCCATGGGCTTCAGGGTGATAGCCGGATGAAAGATAGGGTACACCTAGGTAGAAAGCCCACATAGGGGAACCCAAGCGTAGCCCACATAGAGGAATCTGATGAAGGTAGACATGCAATTCTAGGGTGGAGCTTTAGTACGCTGACAAGACGATCAAAGTTTCGCTTGAGTTTGGACATACACCCAAAAGTCTTATACAAAACACGTGTCCCACATGTCGGTGGCAAATACAACTAGAATAATTCTAATTAACCTTGGGTTACATTATCTCCCCCCAATTGAGTTGAGAACTCAACTTCGAGCTCAAAACCTAGATAAGCTTTAACAAAAGGGTGGTAATTCTCCCAGATAGTATCTCTGAAGTCAAAATCATGATAACGCCACTTAATCAACAATTGGGTTACTAGGTGCCCACAACGACTGACTTGATGATTGACTCGATGTCATGCGAGCAACCTTTCAGGTTCATGAGGAATGTCTTCTTGCATGGGAGGTTTCACCATGGGCGGATCACGAAAATGAGGCTTGAGCTGTGAAACATGAATAACTAGGTGCACCTCAGATGGGGAAGGAAGATAAAGTTGGTAGGCAACAACATCAATTTTCTAGAGAATTTGGTAGGGGCCAAAAACGTAGTACTACAATTTCTAAGAGTTGCAATCCTTCAAGGAGGCTAAAGCTTAACATATGCCCATGAGCCCACATCGTAGACTTTTTCCTGGTGATTCTTGTTTGCCAACTACTTCATGCGGTGGTGAGCTCTTTCTAGGTGTGCTTTCAATAATTGGGGGACTTTGTCTTGGTCTTCAAGTTGAACAGCCACCTCTTTGTTTTGAATTGTACCTAGGACATACATGAGAAGAGTGGGGGGTGGTTTGTGGTACAATATTGACAAGTAAGGCATCTTCTAACTTGTTATTTAAGGGGGGCTGCTATATCGACATAACTTGCAATAAAGCAACAACACTTTTTGGTGAGGCTGAGGAAACTCTTGATGTCTTGTATAGTGAGTGGGCAGGACCACTCTTGAATGGCTTGCTATTTCTCGGGCTCTGCCTCCACACTATTAGACTAGATGACATGGCTGAGATAGTTGACCCTATCCACCCCAAAACAACATTTTGAAATTTTAGCTCACAAGTGGTGCTTTGCCATACGGTTGAGGACAACTTCCAAGTGTTGATGATGTTCTTGCATATTCTTGCTATAAATTAAGATATCATAGAAAAAACTAACATGAACTTGCTCAAAAAATCTTGAAATACATAGTTTCATCAATGACTGAAATGTGGATGGGGCATTTGTTAGCCCAAATGGCATTACAATGTACTTGTAATGGCCATGATGTGTCTTGAAAGCTATTTATATACGTCTTCTACCACCATCCTAACTTCATAATATCTAGATCTAAGATCTACTTTAGAATAGACACTGCTTCCCACTAACTCGTCAAGTAGGTCATGTTTGAGTGGGATTGGGTACTTGTCTTTGATGGTTTCCCTATTAAGGTCATAGTAATCCACACACATCCTCCAATCTCCATTTGTTTTCTTCACCAAAAGCACTAGTGCTTCATAAGGACTCATACTAACTTGTATGAGGCCATCACCTAGTAGTTCTTTGACATTATCTTCTATAATTTTCTTTTGATGTGGGGAATGTCTACAAGGGCATAGGGCTATTGGTTGTGCACCCTCCTTGACTCTCCCCTTTACAAAGTGTAGTCCTATTGTCAGCCACCCCAATGGTGAAAGAGTTAGTTTGAATTAGTCCTCCAATCTTGAGGGTGAGTGGCTCGACTATGAAATTATGGGTGCTGCCTATGTCAATCAACATCAAAGTTTTCTAGCTCTCCACTGAAGTCATTAGCCGCATCGTCTTTGGAGACACCCATTTGCTAATAGCATGGAGTGAGACCTTTACACCTTCCATAGTTGTCGGTGTCATTTCTTCCTCATCCCCACTATCCTCATCATTGAGTTGTAGCAAAAAAACTTCTCTTCGGCATTTGTGACCCTACTCCCATTTTTGATTGCAGCAAAAACACAACCCTTCCAACTAGCATTTTTCATATTCCTCATTAGAGATCTTGTGAATAGGTGGCATTTCCTAAACTCCCCTAGTGGTTGGTACTCTAGATGGATTAAACTCATGATTGGTTGATCATAGTTTTCCCCCTTTTTTAGCTTCCTTCCTCATGAGAGTTTGGTAAATTGCTAGTTTAGTTGCCTCTTGCATGGTGTGTGGAAGGAAGGAACACACCTTATATTGGAACTTCCCTTTCAATCCACTAAGGTACAAAATTCTCTTCATCTTATCCCCTAGTTGCACAGTCTTTCAAATTCCTGATGGTAGTCTTCCAGCTCCCCTTCCTGCTTTAGTTTCGCTAGAGTATCTAGTGGATCATTGTTGCTTTGATCGAAACATTCTAGTAGGGAGTTTGCCACATCTTCCAACGCATCTTCCAGGTTTGCAAACCAATACCACTCCAAGGCAAGTTCGTCACGGTGGGAGGCAACAATGGTGACCTTCTGTTCCTCTGGCATCTCATAAATAATAAAGTATTGCTCTGCCTTGTAGACCCATATGTTGGGGTCATCACTCCCTGAATGGACAAATAAGTGGAGGATGTCATGGTGGTTCACAGCGACCCCATCATGCAACCTCCCTTTACTCCCACTTGTTCCCCGTTCTCTATTCTCCCATTGCTCGGCTTCGATCCTCCCAATGAGCTCTATGATTTCCCCCAAGGGTCTGCATAACCCCTTGCAGCTCTAGTTTGAGGTCACAGTTGATCACTCTGATCTTCCCCTCCAACTCGTCCTTTACCCCCTTCAAGTCTCCATGCAAAGCTGCAACTACTTCTTCAATGATGGTGTAGACCGTCGCCAACTCCTTTGGTCTAATCCAGCTGGTAGTTGGCTTTGATACTAGTTATTGCAGCCCGTGTACGTTAGCCCTCCTCTTGAGTGACACCATCGTTGTACTTGGGTAGGAATCCCACATAGAGGAACCTGAGCACAGGCAAGGGTCAATGAAGGTAGATATGCGATTCTAGGGTAGAACGTTAGTATGCCGACTAGACAATTGAAGTTTTGCTTGAGTTCGGACATACACCCAAAAGTCTTACACAAAACACGTGCCCCACATGGAATAATGCTAATTAACCTTGGGCTGCAATAGGCTGTCCAGCCCATGACATGTACCCAACTTGGAGTAACAATACAGAGAAATGAACACTTTGATGGGTTGTCAAGTCATTATACACTATTTTGGGTTATAGTACAACTACGATGACTACTTTAGCAACTTGTCATGTTCATGTATTGACTTTTGAGAAGAGTTTATAGAAGGTGACTAGTTAAAAAGGTTGTTTTTGCGCATGAGTACAATGATATTGGTTACATAAATGGGTTTTTAAGCCTTTGTAACCCATTAAAGATTGCAAATTACGTTGGTTTCCTAGCCTGTAGTGCCTCTTTGGTATAATAGTGCACCTACATACCACTAAAATGGTTTCTCACGGGCATGTGTTGTCTTTGGAGTTGGAGTTCCTTACTACATAGTTGTGTTATCTTGCCCTTCTAACATATTTGGTGTAGGAGTGCAAAGAAAGTCACTAGTTTGATGGGTTGTTAAGCTGTTCTTCCTAATTTTGATTAAGGATGCAAGGAAATGGCCACTATGATGGCTTGTGAAGCCTGTGTACCCACTTATGGAAAAGTGTAGATCGGTAATGGCTACTTCAATAGTTTGTCATGCCTGCGTAGCAACTTTAGTTTAAGAGTTCACCAAAGGTGACTAATTAAATGGCTTATTAAACTACTATAATGTCATTTGTGTTAGAGTACATAGATATTGGCCACATAGATCAGTTGTCATGTCTTGAACCCTATTTTGAGTAAGAATACAAGGAATTGGCTAGTTGAGTGGGTTGTCAAACCTATGTATGCTCATTTTACTAAGTGTAAACCTTTGATGGCTACGTTTACATCATGCCATGCCTATGTACTTTCGTTAGAGCCGAAGTTCAAAGAAGGTAACTACTTAGAAGTGTTGTGATGCCTTTCTAACATCTTTAGAGTAAAACTACACTAATGGTCACCATAGACATGGGTAATAATACACCTATGATGGCTACTTCTTTGATTTAGGCTAGGAGTTCACAAAAGGTGACTAATTAAATGGGATGTCAAGCTTCTTTAATGTCTTTTGTATATGGATACATAGATATTGGCCACATAGATGAGTTGTCATGCCCTTGTACCCTATTTTGAGTAAGAATACAAAGAAATGCCCACTTAAATGTGTTGTCAAACCCTTGTGTCCTCCTTTTAGTAGGAGTAAACCTTTGATAGCTACATTTACATCTTGCCATGCTTGTGTAGCTTCTTTAGAGACAAGGCTCAATGATGGTGACTACCTAGAAGTGTTGTGAAGCCTTTCTAACTTCTTTGGAGTGACACTACACTAATGGTGGCCATGTAGATGGGTTTCCAATCCTATATACACTTTAGAGTAATTGTACACCTACGATGGGCACTATAATTTTTTCGACGACCAACCGTCACCCTTAAAGTTAGAGTTCATAGATGTTTACTAGATAGGTGTGTTGTCATATTCTTAACATCTTGTATGTAGGAGTACAAAAATAGTGGCAACATAAATGGGTTGTCAAGCCCATTTACCTAGTTTGGAGTAACAATGCAAAGAAGTGGATGCTTTGATGGGTTGTCAATTCCGTTTTTTTTGTTTTTGGCTTGTCAATTTCTTGTACCCTCATTTGGGTAATAGTACACCTATGATGGCTACTTTGTGGCTTGTCAAGCCCATGTACCTACTTTAGGTTAAGAGTTCAAAGAACGTGACTAATTAAATGGGTTGTCAAACTACTATAACATCTTTTGTATAGGAGTATATAGATATTGGCCACATAAATGGGTTCTCATGTCCTTGAACCCTATTTTGAGTAAGAATGCAAAGAAATGACCACTTAAATGGTTTGACAAACCTGTCTATGCTCTTTTTTGTAAGTGTAAACCTTTGATAGCTACTTTTACATCTTGCCATGCCTATGCACCTTCTTTAGAGCCAAAGCTCGAAGAAGGTGACTACTTAGAAGCATTGTGAAGCCTTTCTACCATCTTTAGAGTAACACTACAGTGATGGGGGCCACGTAGATGGGTTTCGAAATGCGTAAACTAATGTGGATTTTTAACATCCATACTTTAATATCGCAAAAGCACAACGTGTGGTAGCTGTTGTGCTTCTACGAACAAAAGCCCTATGATTTCGAAAGAAATCAAGGCCCAAATCAAGGTTGAAAAGCTTGGATTTGGGAGCTCATCGTCGGCACCATAGGAGAAGAAGCAAGGAACAAAAGCTTCTTCTTGATTTCTCAATTTGTGCTTTTATACTCAAGTCCTAAATTCCAACGATGCCCTTGAGTACATCAAGTTACAAATCAAGCAAAATACAAACAAGATGAAAGTCACATTTTTTTCAGTAGCAAGTTGGCAAATACGAGTTGATCCCAAGAGGAATGAATTTTTGGTGCTTACACTTAAGAGGAACCTTAAAATCAATTTCAATAAAGTCATGCTACTATCACAAAAAAACTCAAATGAAATTTCAATTCAAAAATGCTGCACATGCTCTTCACTTCAAACTTCAACCAACACACAACATTCATAATAGCTTATTCATACACAGCACAATAAGTCCATTTGCATACAATTAAGCTCATTCAATCAAATCATGCAGGTCCTAGAAAATTTTAGCAACAACTTTGGAAATAACTCTATCATTCATGCATTAATTCCAGCCACCATTGCAATGACACACTCCTAGACAATTGCAACCAATATAATATCTACGTGCATGCCCAACCAAGGGCAAATCAAGTATCAAACAGAGTGTATATATTGTTGGACACATCATACATCATTGCTGAAAATTAATGTTGATACAAAATCAAGCTCACTCAAATGTAACAATGACAAGTAATGTTCAATCCTCCCTAACATTAACTAAACATTCAAAGTCCATATAACCCAAAAGAAATAACCTAATCTAATGATGAATAACTTGATTTTAGACTAACACAAAGGAAGAAAAATAACTAACATACTAGATAGGTGATTCCCACTAGGTATCTAAGCCTTGCAAACCTTAGAGTAGGGCTCCTCCTTGCTGAACTTCATGAAAATCCCAACAATCAAGCTCATAGTTCTTCAAACCGAGCTAGGCACCAACGAATCTTCAAGACACCAAGGGAAGAATGGCTTAGCTTCCAAACCCACAAACCCTAGGAGTACCTCATTCCAGCCTTCCACTACCAACAGTAGCCAACCTATCGACCACGAGATTGATGCCTCCAAGCCTAAGTTGTCACCTTCGTTGCTGGATGTCGTCCACCACGTAGGGCTCATGTGTGCGAGAGGAGAGAAAGGAATCAATGGGCTACTCGTGGTTGCATCTAGGGTTGGGAAAATTGTAGCCGCCTCCCTCTAGTTGTTTCAATTACCTAAAAGCATTTCATACTTTGGTAGCCATTAATAACACATGTATCTAAACAAAAATAATCCACATGGCATTCCATAATAAGTGCATAATGGGGAAAAATGCTCTCATAAAATGTAATCAATCAAGCATAAATAAAATACTGATTATGGGAATTCAATTTAAACATTTGACACAAAGTTTAGATTAATTAGTAATTTCTTCTATAATGGTAAAGAATTCAAATATTATGCTCCATAATCAACAACAATAACACTAAAAAGGAGTACTAAAAATGTTGCAAACATACACCCTCTAGAGTAATAGTACACTAGCAATGGTGACTAAATTTGCTTTTCAATCCCATGACTCGTCTTAAGAGTTAGAGTTCAAAGATGCTTACAAGATAGGTGCTGTCAATTTTTTCTAACATCTTTTATGTAGGAGTAAAAAAGTAGTGGCAACATAGATAGGTTGTCAAGCCAATGTACCCAAGTTGGAGTAACAGTACAAAGAAATGGATACTTTGATGGGCCGTCAAATCCATGTACCCTCTTTTGGGTAATATTACACCTATGATGGCTACTTACAAAGATTAGTTGTGAAGCCCTTGTACCCCATTATGACTAGGAATTCAAAGAAATTGTGACTTACATGGGCTGCCAAACCTACATATCATCTTCCAAGTAAGTGCACACAAAAGATTGCTACTTACATTGGTTTCCTAGCCTGTATTGCCTCTTTTGTGTAATAGTATGCCTACGATGGCTACTAAAATGGCTTACAAGCATGTGTTGTCTTTAGAATTGGAGTTGATATATGTTTACTACATAGTTGTATTATCAAGCCATTCTAACATATTTGGTGTAGGACTACAAAGATTGTGGCTAGTTAGATGGGTTGTCAAGCTATTCTTCTCAATTTTGAGTGAGGGTACAAGGAAATGGCCACTATGATGGGTTGTGAAGCCTATGTACTCACTTATGAGAAAGAGTACATCTATGATGGCTACTTCAATAGCTTGTCCTACTCATGCAACAACTTTAGATTAAGAGTTCGATGGTGACTAATTATATGGCTTCTGAAATTACTGTAATGTCTTTTGTATAAGAGTACACTGATATTGTCCACATACATGGGTTGTTATGTCCTTGAACCCCATATTGAGTAAGAATGCATAGAAATGGCCACTTAAATGGTTTGTCAAACTTGTGTATGCTGTTTTTAGTAAGAGTAAACCTTTGATGGCTACTTTTACATCTTGCCATGCTTGTGTACATTTGTTAGAGCCAAAGTTCAAAGAAGGTGACCACTTGGAAGTGTTGTGATGTCTTTCTAACATCCTTGGAATAAAACTACATCAACGGTGGCCACAAAGATGGGTTTCCAAAAGAGTAAGAAAACACCTATGATGGACTCTAAAATTGCTTCTCACCATGATGACTCATCTTTAGAGTTAGAGTTCATAGATGGTTACTAGATAGGTGTGTTGTCAAACATCTTTTATGTAAGAGTATAAAAATAGCAGCAATATTATGAGTACAACAATATTGGCTACATGGATGGGTTTTCAAGCCCTTATACCCTATTATAAGAAAGAATTCAAAGAAATGGCAACTTAGATGATCTGTCAAACCAACGTATCATTTGCTTCGTAAGAGTGCACAGTAGATTACATCTTACATTGGTTTCCTAGCTAGTATTGTCTCTTTTTTGTAATAGTACACTTGTGATGGCCACTAAAATTGCTTCTCACAGTCTTTAGAGTTGGAGTTCATAGATGTATACTACATAGTTGTATTATCAAGCCCTTCTAACATATTTGGTGTCAAAGTGCAAAGATTGTCACTACTTAGATGGGTTATCAGGCTAGTTTTCCCTATTTTGAGTAAGGGTAGAAGGAAATGGCCACTATAATGGGTTGCGAAGATGGTGTACCCTTTTATGAGAAAGAGTACATTTGCGATGGCTACTTCAATAGCCTATCATGCCTGTGTAACAACATTAGATTAAGAGTTCACAAAAGGTGACTAATTAAATGGCTTTTCAAGCTATTATAACATCTATAGGAGTACACAAATATCGGCCACTTAAATGGGTTGTTAAGCTTGTGTATGCTCTTTTTAGTAAGAGTAAACCTTTGATAGCTGCATTTACATCTTACCATGCTTGTGTACGTTCTTTAAAGCCAAAAATCAAAGAAGGTGATTACTTAGTAGTGTTGTGAAGCCTTTCTAATATCTTTGGAGTAACACTACACTAATGGTGGCCACATAGATGGGTTTCCAAACCCATATACCCTCTAGAGTAAGAGTGCACCTGTGGTGGCCACTAAAATTCTTCTCACAACCATCACTTGTCTTTAGAGTTAGATTTCATAGATGGTCACTAGATAGGTGTGTTGTCAAACTCTTCTAACATATTTTCTGTATGTGTACAAAAGTAGTGGTAACGTAGATGGGTTGTCAAGACCATCTACCCCATTTGGAGTAATAGTAGAAATAAATAGACACTTTGATGGGTTGACAACTCCTTTTAGGCTCTTTTGGGTAATAGTACACCTACGATGGCTTGTCATTCTTATGTACCAACTTTTGAAAAGAGTTCATTGGAGGTGACCACTTAAATAAGGTGTGAAACCATTGTAATTTCTTTTGTATAAGAGTAAAATGATGTTGGCTACATAGATGTGTTGTCAAGCCCTTGTACCTCATTACAAGTAAGAATTCAAAGATTGCTGCGAAACCTACATACCTTCTTCTAAGTAAGAGTACACCAAAGATTACAACTTACATTGGATTCCTAGCCTTTACTCTTTTTTGTAATGGTACACTTGTGATGGCCACTAAAATGGCTTCTCATAGACAAAGAAATGGACACTTTGATGGGTTGTAAAGTCCTTGAACCCTTTTTTAGGAAATAGTACACTTGCAATGGCTACTTCAGTGGCTTGTCATGCCCATGTATCGACTTTTGAAAATAGTTCATAGAAGGTGAGTACTTAAATAGGTTGTGAAGCCATTGTAATGTCTTTCGTCTAAGACTACAACCATATTGGCTACATAGACGGGTTGTCATGCCCTTGCACCCTATTATGAGTAAGAATTCAAAGAAATGGTGACTTTGATGGGCTACCAAACCTACATATCATCTTCTATGTATGAGTGCACAAATATTTCTACTTACATTAGTTTCCTAGCCTATATTGCCTCCTTTGTGTAACAGTACACCTATGATTGCCAAGCATGTGTCATCTTTAGAGTTAGAGTTCACAAACCTTTACTACATAGTTGTATTATCAGACCCTTCTAGAATATTTGGTGTAAGAGTGCAAATATAGTGACTAGTTAGATAGGTTGTTAAGTTGTTCTTCTCGAATTTAACGATACAAGGAAATTGCCACTATGATTGGTTGTGAAGCCTATGTACCCACTTATGGGAAAGAGTACATCTGTGATGGCAACTTCGATAGCTTGTCATGTCATTGTAACAACTTTAGATTAAGCGTTCACAAAAGTAAACTAATTAAGTGGCATGTCAAATTGCTATAAGATCTTTTGTATAAGAGTACACAAATATTGGCCACATAGATGGGTTGTCATGTCCTTGAACAATATTTTGAGTAAGAATTCAAAGAAATGGAACTTAAATGGGTTGTCAAACCTGTGCATGCTTTTTTTAGTAAGAGTAAAGCTTTGATGGTTACTTTTACATCTTGCCATGCTTGTGTATCTTTCTTAGTGCAAAAGTTCTAAGAAGGTGACTACTTAGAAGTGTTGTGATGCTTTTCTAAAATCTATGGAGTGAAACTACGCTAATGGTGGCCACAAAGATGGGTTTCCAAACCTGTATACCCCCTAGAGTAATAGGACACTTGCGATGACCACTAAAATTGCATCTCATAGCCATGACTCGTCTTTAGAGTTAGAGTTGAATGATAATTAGTAGATAAGTGTGTTGTCCAACTCGTCTAACATCTTTTATGTAGGAGTACAAAAATAGTAGCAACTTAGATGGGTTGTGAAGCTCATGTACCCAATTTGGAGTAATAGTACAAAGAAATGGACACTTTGATGGGTTGTCAAGACATTGTACCCTCTTTTGAGTAATAGTACACTTGCGATGGCTACTTTAGTGGCTTGTCAAGCTCGTGTATGTACTTTATATTAAGAGTTCAAAGAAGGTGACTAATTAAATGGTTTGTCAAACTACTGTAACGTCTTTTGTGTAAGAGTACACAGATATTGGCTACAAAGATGGGTTGTCAAACTTGTGTATGGTCTTTTTAGTAAGCATAAAACTTTGGTAGCTACTTTTAAATCTTGCCATGCCCTACTTTAGTGCCAATGTCTTTTTTATAAGAGTACAATGATATTGGCTACATAGATGTGTTGTCAAGCCCTTGTACCCCATTTTGTGTAACAACTTAGATGCATTGTAAAACCTACATACCATCTTCTAACTTACATTGGATTCCTAGCCTGTATTGCCTCTTCTATGTAATAGTATACCTGCAATGGCCACTAAAATGTCTTCTCAAAGGCATGTGTCATCTTTAGAGCTAGAGGTCGTAGATGTTAACTACATATCATATTATCGAACCCTTCTAACATATTTCGTGTAAGAGAGAAAAGATAGTGGCCAGTTAGATGAGTTGTCAAGCTCTAGTCCCTGATTTTAAGTACAGGTATAAGGAAATGACCATTATGATGGGTTGTCAAGCCCATATACCCTCTTTTGAGAAAGTGTACACCTATGATTGCTACTTCAATGACTTGTCATGCCTGTGTACAAAATTTATATTAAGAGTTTAGAAAATGTGACTAATTAAATAGGTTCTCAAACTATTCTAACATGTTTTTCATAAGAGTACATAGGTATTGGCCACATTGACAGGTTGTCATGTCCTTGTATCCTATTTTGAGTGACAATTCTAAGAAATATCCACTTAAATGGGTTGTCAAACATTTGTATGCCCTTTTTAGTAAGAGTAGATGGCTATTTTTACAACTTGTCAAGCCTATGTATCTTTAGAGCAAAAGATCAAAGAAGGTGACTACTTAGATGTGTTGTAAATCCTTTCAAATATCTTTGGTGTAAAACTACACTAATGCTAGCCACATAGATGAGTTTCCAAACTTGTGTACCATCTAGAGTAATAGTATAGCTGCGGTGGCCAATAAAATTGCTTGTCATGGCCATGGGTCGACATTAGAGTTAGAGTTGATAGATGGTTACTAGATATGTGTTGTGTCAAGCTCTTATAACATCATTTGTGTAGTAGTTCAATGATATTAGCTACTTGGATGGGTTGTCAAGCCCATTTATGGTATTTTGAGTCTTTGTACAAAGAAATGGCCACTTCGATGGGTTGGTAAGTCCATGTACCCTATTTACAATTATTGTACACTTGTGATGGCTACTTTAGTGGGTTGTAACCATGTTTTGACTTTCGAAAATAGTTCATAGATGGTGACTACTTGAATGGATTGTCAAACCACTAAAATGTCTTTTGTGTAAGTGTACAATGATATTGGCTACATAGATGGCTTGTCAAGCCCTTTTACGCTATTTTGAGTAAGAATTCAATGAAATTGCCACTTAGATGGTTTGCCAAACCTGAATACCATGTTCTAAGTAAGTGTGCACAAAAGTGGCTACCTACATTAGTTGCCTAGCCTATATTGACCCTTTTGTGTAATAGTTCATCTACGATGGCCACTAAAATGGCTTCTCATGCGCATGTGTTGTATTTACAGTTAGTGTTCACGAATGTTAACTACATAGTTATATTATCAAACCATTCTAACATATTTGGTGTTGGAGTGCATAGATAGTGGCTACTTAGATGAGTTGTCAAGCTCATGTACCTGATTTTATGTAAGGGTAGAAGGAAATGGGAACTTTTGATGGGTTGTTAAGCCTATGTACCCTCTTTTGAGAAAGAGTACACTTATAGTGGCTACTTCAATGGCTTGTGATGCCCGTGTATGAACTTTAGATTAATTGTTCACATAAGGTGAATTCTTAAATAGGTTGTCAAACTACTGTTATGCCTTTTATATAAGAGTACATAGATGTTGGCTATAGAGATGAGTTGTCAAGTCCTTGTACCCTATTTTGAGTATGAATTCAAAGAAATGGCACACTTAGATGGTTTGTCAAACCCTTGTATGCTGTTTTGAATAAGAGTAGACTCTTGTTGGCTACATTTACAACTTGCCATGCCTGTGTACCAACTACTTAGAACGTGAGTACTTAGAGCAAATGCTCAAAGAAGGTGACTACTTAGAAGTGTAAAATAGCTACTTCAATGGCTTGTCATTCCTATGTAGCAACTTTAGAGTTAGAATTTATAGAAGGTGACTAATTAATTGGGTTGTTAAGCTCATGTACCCAATTTGGTGTAGCGATACAAAGAAATGGACACTTTGATGGGTTGTGAAATCTATCAACCCTCTTTTGGGTAATAATACACCTACGATGGCTACTTCAATGGCTATTCATGCCTATGTTCCAACTTTTGAAAAGACTTTACAGAAGGACTAATTAGATGGTTTGTCAAACTACTGTAACATCTTTTGTACAAGAGTACATAGATATTGGCTACATAGATAGGTTGTCAGGTCCTTGTACCCTATTTTTAGTAAGAATTCAAAGAAATGGCCACATAGATGGGTTGCCATACATGTGTATGCCCTTTTTAGTAAGTGTACACCTTTGATGGCTATTTTTACAACTTGTCTAGCTTGTGTACCATCTTTAGAGCAAAGGTTCAATGAAGGTGACTACTTACAAGGGTTGTGAAGCCTTTCTAACATCTCTGGTGTAAAACTACACTAATGGTGGCTAGATAGATTGGTTTTGAAACCCATGTGCCCTTCAGAATAATAGTACAGTTGCAATGGCCACTAAAATTGCTTCTCACAGCCATGGGTCGTCTTTAGAGTTAGTGTTCATAGATGGTTACTAGATAGGTGCGCTGTCAAACACTTCTATCATCTTTTGTGTTGGAGTACAAAGATAGCAACTACTTGGATGGCTTGTCAAGCTCTAGTATCCGACTTAGAGTAGGGTAGAAGAAAATGGCAACTGTGATGGGTTGTCATGCTCATGTATCCACTTTTTGAGAAAGTGTAAACCTTTGATGGCTACTTCAATGGTGTATCATGCTCATATACTGAGTTTAGATTAGGAGTTCACAAAATGTGACTACATAAATGGGTTGTCATACCATTGTA
This sequence comes from Amphibolis antarctica, assembly GCA_024699675.1. Taxonomy (NCBI): domain Eukaryota; kingdom Viridiplantae; phylum Streptophyta; class Magnoliopsida; order Alismatales; family Cymodoceaceae; genus Amphibolis; species Amphibolis antarctica. The sequence goes on from JAMKPZ010001151.1 coordinate 34,773, forward strand.
GTGAGTTCGGCATAAGAGTACAATGATATTGGCTACATATATGGGTTTTCAAGACCTTGTACCTTATTTTGAGTACGAATTTAACAAAATTGCCACTTTGATGGGTTCCCTAACCTACATACCATCTTCTAAGTAAAAGTGGCACACAAAAGATCACAATGTACATTGGTTACCTAGCCTATATTACCTCTTTTGTGTAATAGTAGACCTGCAATGGCCACTAAAATGGCTTCTCATGGGCATTTGTCATTTTAGTGTTAGATTTCACAGATGTTAATTGCATAGTTTTATTATCAAACCTTTTAACATATTTGGTTTAGGTGTGCAAAGATAGTGGCTAGTTAGATGGGTTGTCAAGTAAGGGTACAAGTAAATGGCTACTATGATGGGTTGTCAAGCCCGTGTTCCCTCTTTTGAGAAAGAGTACACTTGTGATGGCTACTTCAATGGCTTGTCTTGCCTATGTACGAAATTTAGGTTAAGAGTTCATAGAAGGTGAGTAATAAAAATTGTTTTTCAAAACTACTATACCATCTTTTGTATAAGAGTACGTAGATATTGGCTACATAGACGGGTTGTCATGTCCTTGTACCCAATTTTGTGTAAGAATTCAAAGAGATGGCTACTTAATTGAGTTGTCAAAACTGTGTATGCTCTTTTTAGTAGGAGTAGACCTTTGATTGTTAATTTTACAACTTGCCATGCCTATGTACCATCTTTAGAACCTAAGCTCAAAGAAGGTGACTACTTAGTGTTGATTCCTCATACTTGGGGATATGCAGTTGACGTCGTAGTTAGTCTAGGCCAAACATTCGGCCCCTCACGATTTGGGTTTGAGTTAAGTGTAGTACTCCCATGTGCTAGCCAGGACACCTCGAAAGTTCAGGCCAATTGCTAGCTATCTCAACCGAAAGCCAGACCTCTGAGGCGAAGTCACATTTCATCTTCCTCCTCATGCCACCCACTCAATGGACCTACTCTGTTGAGTAACCCCTTGCACAATGAACACATTACTCATCTAACGATTGTTGGTCAGCTGAAAGTTCCATTTTTATCAACACTTGGTTAATGGTATTTCCGTTTTTATTTAGGCCAGTCGTAAAGTAAGGTTCGTATTGTTACGGCCCATCATAAAGTAAAAGCCCATAATGTTACAACCCATTGTAGAGTAAAACTCATAATATTAGGGCCAACCGTAAGGTAACACTTGCAAACTCTGATGGCGAAAGAGGAAGCAGTGCACTGCTCGGCTCAAGCAGTCGATAGCCACTTCCCCGACCTGGCCACATGCTGGTAGCTAATACCCTAGCTGCGTCCTTACCGTGGATACTAATCATTCTTCCCAAGATGGAAGGAGCAATGCGCCACCCAACTCATGCAGTTGATGGTCACTGACCCGACACGGCTACACGCCGGTAGTTGGTATTCCAACCGCATCATAGATATCCATCTTTTTGGCCATCTTTGATGCATCTTCCAGAGGCATAAGTCCAACCTTGCTGGCCGTCTCTGATGCACCTTCCAGAGGTGTAAGTCCAACCCTGCCGACCACCCCTAATGCACCTTCTAGAGGTGTAAGTCCAATTTCTAGCCGCTTCTGATGCACTTTCCAGAGATGTAAGTCCAATCCTCTTGGATCGGTCCATTCCAAAAGTATTGCCACTTCCTATGATAGGTGGGCAGACTTTTGGCTTATATAGTGGATGTCCAGCCTTGCCAACCACTCTTGATGTGCCTCCCAGGGGTGTGAAACCTGTCTCCAAGCAACTAACTACATAAGTACGAATCTACGGTCTTCCATGACATAGATGATGGAATTCTGATCAAAATAGTAGAATTCTACCCCTTTGCACTGGTCATTTCTAGAGCACTTGGAGATTCACTATAACTAACCAATGAGCACTGGCCTTTCATGACAGAGGAGGCAAAATTTTAGCCAAAACAATGGAATTCCAACCTAGAGTGCTGATGCCTCCAGACAATTCCTAGAGCACAGTGAGCCCAAATGTCACCCAGTTAGTGTAACGTGTGCAACATTTGGCCTTCCTACATCTGACGGTCCAACTTCACGAAACGTCATAACCTTATCCTATAAATAGATCCCCCTTTGCCACTAGGGAGAGGTTCGACTCTTTGATCCCGCTACTGTTCGAGTGTCCAGGCGATCCAGCTTCCCCGACAGTGACTACTCATTCGTCCAACTACTAATCTTCATCAATGGTCGATCATCCGTGCAAGAGAGCTTGTTAGTGACAATTGCAGCCCAACCTTCTTACAGGTTAGTCGTCCTCTCCCCCCTTCCCACTAGCACGAAGGGGGGAGATGACTCTTTTATTAGTAATACCGACTCACCTGGTCATCTATGGCTTCGACCAGGGGAAGCTCAGGCCCAAAATATTTTTTGGAATGCCTCCCTATGCTCAGTGGAGGTTAAGATCAAATCCAAAAGAGAAATATCACCTTCACCTTCATCAACTACTAAGTAAGATCTAAAGGTGAGGTGTTGATTGTTGTAGTTGATTGATTTATAGCCCCTTGAACTAACTATGGGGCCTAAGTTGCTCCTAGTGTGGGTGCCTCTATATTAGGATTGGCTATTAGAGGCCTAAAATTTTGTCCTAACCTTGTTACCCTTGCACAAAGCTGATCCAAAGCTCCTACACTATATGGGCCAAAAATTAATGACTAGTTGGTTGGGAATGTGAAGGCTAATGGTGGAGTAAAAGAGGTAATAGGTTGGCTAGAGGATTGTGGTGGAGTATTGGTTGACACAAGAGGGGTTGCTAGCTAAGATAAATTAGGTATGCCCTCGTAAGTGGTATTAGGGGTAGGAATTGGATTAGGGCCTATAGGATTGGGGTAACGATGGCATCTTTGTGGCAAGGGATGAACTAGTATAAAAGCAAATGTTGCAACAAAAGGCCAAGAGTGCAATT
>JAMKPZ010001153.1:0-60562 GCA_024699675.1 Amphibolis antarctica
TCCTTCCAGATCTGCGATCTGGAACCAGGACTCCCGAATTCGAGGAATCCCAGCGTCGACCGAAGTGATGGTGGTGGCGATCTGTTGGCGGGAATCGGTTGGGGTTAGGATGTCAGTGGAGAGGTCGCCGTTCCGAAGCAGAGTTCAGAAAGATGGGCGGGCTTCGGACGACGACGTGATGAGTGTAAATTACAGGCAGAAGAAGGGGCGGGACCCCAAGGGCGCGAGTTGGATGCAGGATCTTGCTATAAAATATTTCTCTTTTTTTTTTTTGGATTTATGCATCCAAAACAGATAAAAAATAGTGAAAAGATGAAATGGGTAAAAATTCAATTTTTAATGTTTATTTGTGTATTTAGAAAATAATTTTAAATTTTTTTTAATAAATTTTAAAAATAATTTTCTTATGATTTTTTTTTTCTTATCATTTGTATACTTAAAAGCTTGATGATACTCAAAGATAATTGACCAAAAACAATATAATTGGAAAAAAAAATTTTAATCGACAAAAGATAACGATGCAAGAGTTAAAAGACCTAAATGTTAGGAGACAATAATAATGAAAGTCACGATAAAGATTGAGTATGTCATGATAAAGATTGACCATCTATTTAGATAATGATGAAAGTCATGTACTATATATATATATTGAGTATGTTAGTGTCGATAGATAGTCTCTCGATAATATGTTAAGTAAATTTTATTAAACATAATGTTACATTTAAATTTATAAAAAGACTTTTAGACATAATTTTTTTTTTAAGATACAAACGGAAAAATCATTTTTTTATGATAATTTTTTAAAATAAATTATCATCACGCTACTATATTTAAAAATTACTTGCAAGCAAATCTCAAAATTATTTGAAAGTTACCGTTGATGGACAAAAAAATTGCAAGTTCAGGAATAATAAAGTAGAATTATCTCATAATATTTTAACAATTTATAATTTTGATATGTAAATTATGTATGTTTGTGTTTTAAAAAATACAATAACTCAAACTAACGGTCTTAAGGTTCTTCTAAATTATTTTTTGCTTACATACGATAGATCGCTCGTGAATTTTATAACATTCGATAATTTCTATATTTCACGTACATAAATACTCGAAACAATATAAATGTTCAAAAAATGTTTTTTCGAACATTTCAAATTTTCTTTATTTTTCCTAACTATATAAATGTTTAAAAAATATATTTTGAGATAAAAAAAATAAAATTTAAAATTTTTCTTTGAAATTGTTTTTACATTTTTCGAGACTGGATGCACGGCCCTATATATATCCTCTCACTCTCTCCTCGTTTTGCCGCACTCCCTCCAGCGGCCGAGAAAAACCTCCGCCCTCTTCTGCCGAATGCCATCAACACCATGATCACTCCAATTCCACCGAGAACGGAGAAGCCGTCCGCCTTCGCCCGCCACTCGGCACCCAACGAATCGTTTCCATTCGTCACATCCTCAGGACAGAGACGTTTTCCATCGGTGCTCCGGTCGTCCAGGTGGATTCGTTCCATACCGCTCGCGAGAATCGTAGTGCGGTCGTTGCAAACTCCGGTCGCGATGGTTTCCTCCTCTCAACACGTGATCGAGGATCAAGTTGTGGAAGAAGAAGATGATGAAGGGGGAACGGAGGATGAGGCGATGTCTAATAGTGTGGAGGTGAGACACGGGCTTCAGAGGTACCTAGTCGCCGTCGAGTACGATGGAAGTCGGTTCTCTGGATCGCAGTGGCAGCCTAACCGTCGAACAGTTGTTGGCGTTCTGCAGGTGAAGACTGAATTGCTTTGCTGCAATTTGAATTGTTTCATGTGTATTGTTAGGTGATGTGTTTGTCCTCGTTCTTGCAGGATGCTTTTGAGAAATTTATAGGGCAACCGGTTCCGGTCTTCTGTTCCAGTAGAACCGTAAAATCATCGATTTCCCCATATCTTCTTCCACGCTGTTTCTAGACTGCAAGTTTTTTTTTGGTTGGAAATTTCATAATACTTGGTTGTCTGATTGTATATATACTGAGATTTTCTATCAGTGTTAAGCAGATTACGATGAATCACTTTTTTTGAAACTGAACTAAACCAGGTGGTGGAGCCCGGTTCTATCAAAATTAGATGCAAAATTAATTGTTCTTTTATAAAAATCGTTTTGACCATTAAACATACCAAAGTGAATTGTGATAAATCGGTTTAACAAATCAACTAAACTACTTGGGAAAACTGCAAACCTTAATTAAAAAATCAATTCCCTTATGACCATTTACGAAAATGGGAAATAATATTTATCATGCTTAATTACATGGGAAAAATTATAGTACTTACTTCTTCATAAAATACATCAATATAATTATATCTTTAAAATCCTCTTTGCTTCGTTTTAGCCATGTCTAAAGTTTTTTTAAACCACCTTCTCATTTTTTCTCGTTATTGGAAAAATCATCATTACCGCTAAACAAAGTAAATATACATTTAAAATTTATCAAGAAATTAGTTTAAATGATCTAAAAAATTTTAAAATTATCTTCGATGATTTATTGTTTGGTTCAGCAAATGATGATGTCATTATCAGTAAAACTAATTTCATCAGTGATGTATTGCGCATGTGCAACTCAGAGGGAAGTATCATATATCAGTGTTCTACTTGTAGTTTATTTAACAAGACAAACAACAAAACATGTTGCATTTGAAACAACTAAATTTTCTGTAGACTTAAACCAGAAAACTATGATAAATTATTAGTTTAAATTCATTCTACCTTTTTTTTAAAAGAAAACATGATTTTTTAGATGCATGCTTCACCCTCTCAGCATGTAGGCATGACTTTTCTTGTCACGTTTTTAACCCTCTTCACTCATCCACCCACTGAACCGTAGATTCCTTGAAAGGTAACTGTATATCAATAAGCATTATATTTTTCTCCTAGGTTTCATTTTGTACAAAATGAATGCTTTCAAGACATATCTTGTATAACTGAGTATATGCTTTTCCTGCATTGAAGTTGACATGCAGCTTTAGAATCACTGATTTGGTAAAATTACTCTATTTACTTTGTTGTTCCAGGATGCAGGTGTCCATGCCTTATCAAATGTTTGCCATGCTGATGTACAGCGGATAAGCAAGAGAAGGCCTGGTGTAGTGGTATGGTAGTATCAAACTATCAATGATTAATGCATATTCACTACATTACATGTTGTCTCCTTGAAGGCTTTATTGCATGCATATAATTCTTATTATATTTTTTAAGCAAATATTTTTATGTTCATAGATACTTATTTATAATAACTACCATTTTCTTCTTAGTTCTTACTAAACTTCTCCTCCATTTCATACTAGACTTTTTGTTGGTTAGAACAAGGATAAATGAATATAGAATGTGGATTCTACTTGTTTTCTCAAAAGTCAATTCTAATTATTAAGTTACCTGTATAGATATATTTATACTTTTCTGAAAATGTGCAAACATGCATTCATCAAACTAAATAGATTACATGAAACAAAGATTCCACACAAAGTTGTTTTGACTGAATGGATCAATGTATACTTCAAGTTTACTGAAGTATGTTTTGATTAAATGTTCATTATTTCCTCTATAGGAAATTGTAGAATTGTTGATAATCTTGCAGAGTTGTTTTGACCTTTTCCTGTCTTCTTCCTGCCTTCCTATAAAAGGAAAATGCAGTATCTCATTTTTTTCTTTTCATTTATTTTCTTTTGTGAGTGTGAGCCTTGGTGCACTTGTAAGATTGCTTCATTGTGACCCAGAGCTCATGGTTTTGAATCGTAGGATACATATTCATTTATAGAGGTAATATTGTGTATACTTGGGTGTTCCGTAGACTTCACATCTGTGTTTACGTTGTACACTGAATTTGCCTTTTTATATTTTTTTATTGAGAACATCTTTGTTTCATTTTCCATATGATTTTTGATTATTTTTTGTACATCCTCACAATATCCTGTTACTTGCTATTGATATATGCACAGCAAATAACATTTACGTAATTTGATTAATTGTATAAGAATATATTTAAAATATCCATACTTCTAACAAGCAAAAATGATGTTTATATGAATTGCCACATATAACTTACCTATCATTTTTGATAAATTTGTCATTTATTTCCATTGTTTTGAATCTGCAGTTACATCCACATGATGGTGAAGTTGTTAAGAAAGCTGTGAATCATTTCTTACAGGTGCTGATCTAGTCATGTTAGGTTCTACATGAAGCTTTATCTCTTCTGTTATGGTTTTTGTGCAATCTTAGTCTAGCAGATGTATCTTAACAATGACGATGCTCAATTTTCTTTTTTTGTCTGATGGTAAGAGATGTTGATGGTCCCACAAACCATATTTGTGAATCAAAAGAGATTTTTATAAATTTTTTGTATTGTTGCAATTTGTCATTGATTGAAAATTGATTTTTTACTTCATAGACTGTAATGTGTTTTCACAATTTTCTGGATATAGAAGAATGAAGGTGATATAAGAGTTACAGATGTTCGTGCAGTTCCTGCTAACTTTCATGCTCGATTCAGTGCTCAGAGGCGCACGTAGGTATCTACACATACACACATTCCTCTCCAAAATTTATTTCAAACAAATATAGTGTATCTACTTGGGCATGCATTTTTCAACATGTATATTACTTTCTCCCTTATCGCTGCCATAGCCAACTGAATCATCAAAACATTCTAAATAAATTCTACCTTACACTATCTGCTATCTAGGCATTTTATCTGTGGTTAAAGGATTCTCTTCTGAAGGGATTTATTTGAATGTAATGGAGTATCTAACCTCTTTTTTAAATTCCTTGGAAACTTGTTATCTATTTGGTCTCTCTATTATTCAATTAACCATAATGTCCTTTCTATACCTTTTTTTCTTCTTCTGGTGTTACTCCTTTCAAGCATAAAAAGACACTGTCACTGCTGCTTTTACAGCTTCATCATTGCGTATTGTTATTCTTTTATCTTTTTATTAGATAGTGAATACACATCAATTATTGGCTGTTGCATTTATATCAATGCAAACAAAGTTGTCGCTTGTGAATAATCATTATATGCAGGAAGACCATCTATCTTATGTGATAAGCACAATTAGCTTCGTTGGGTCTTTGTTAAATTTGTAGATCATCTTTATCATTGTTAGTGTATTCAGATTCTTGAGATGACTTTGATTATATTCTGGAGTACAAATTGCAACCTTCACTTTCTGTTTTACTAAATGGAAATTATTGTTTGACATCCACCTATAAACATAAGTATATGATATGTACTTATGGCCAACCTTAGTGAGATTATGGTTAAGATTATTGTTGTTTCATACTATGTACTTGCTAATTAATGTGAATTAGTATCAGTATGATGTTTATATTAACTGCCTTTATATGCACATAATCCCAATTTCAGGAATTTGAGACTGATGGATTTGCAAAAAACTACACCTAGTTTGCAATCCTATGAAATCATCAATGTCTTCTCTTTATAAATTGTCACAATTTCTGTTCTATTTTTCTTATTTCAATATTATTTTTGATTTTCTTGAAAAAGCCATTTTCCAAAAAACTATTTTTCCTGCATATCAAATCACATAACTTTATAATTGATTGTAACTATGCCATAAATAGTTTGCTTATGCTTATTATAAACACTAGGAATATAATTGGAAGCTATAACAGAATTAATATAATTCTAGCTTCTAAGATGATAGCAAGATTCTACAATAACCATCAACACTAGAATTAGTTATTAACAGATGCTGTATAGAAACAACTCCAAGTGCTAGATGGTAGATATCTTACAAAAGTATCTTAAAGTGAAAAAAGTAAATTTTTGATGATGAGCTTGGACACAATAGAAATGTTGCTCTATTATGACCTGGTGGTCATAGATTCAAGTCATAGGAAATAACCACTCTATTTATGGGGGTCAGACTGCATACAATTAGATGGTTGGTTGGACCCTCTATAAATCTCACATTTGTGGGAGCCTTGAGCATTGTGTTTTCCCTTTAAGAGTGAATTTTGATTGGTAGATACTTCTATCGCCTACTTTCTGGACGTGGTGCTTTGCCTTTATTTGAGAGTGGTCGTGCGTGGCATGTTCCTAATGAGCTGGACATCATTGCCATGCAGGTGCATTTTTTGTACTACAATTTTTAGTAATCAGTGGTAGGTTGGTATCTTACATACTTTATATGCAGAAAGCCTGTGGCATACTTGTTGGATACCATGATTTCAGCTCATTCAGGGCTGCTCGTTGCCAGGTTTGCATCTAAGCTATTCAATGCTCATCCCATCACTGCTCATTGCAGTTTTCTACCAGCTATCAACCTATCTGTTTCAATTTGCTTATAGAACACGCCAAGTATTTATTTTGTTGGAAAAATAGTCCCACATGGACTTAATAAAAGATGAAAGATAGTTAATATAGAAAATGACCTTTCTACTCATAGTTAATTAATTTCGACTTGAATGTCTATATTTCAGTGTATCTACACATCTACCTAAAAAAATACTTGTAGGACTTAAAGGTCATAAGTGAAAAAAAGTGTTGGAAAAATAGTCTTTCATGAACTAAATAAAAGATGAAAAATAGTTAAGATAGAAATACCTCTCCACTCATGGTCAATTGGATATTTGGTGAATTTTTATTTGAATTTTTTCTTGAGTGTTTATCAGAAAAAATTATAGCAATGCGAAGCTTTTATATGGTTGGAAGTTGAACTCTCCGGACTTTTTTGCCCAAATAAATATCTTGAGATGGAGAATCTGGTAGATAGTCCACCACATTGTAATATTGCATTGCTTTTCAAAACTGGGTCACAGAAATTATATATTTCCTTTAGATATGTTCTGATTGTTTAGTGAAGAGACTAAACTTTTACCAAAATTTGTTGATGTAGGTACTCAAAGGGAGTTAGAGTTTCTGGTTTAACTTAATTTAGATAGGTGCCTCAGTTGTTTATTTTTTGCATTTATTATTTTCTTTTCTATCATTTAGTGGAAACATGGTTGTGTTAATTTATGTTTCACTTTTCTGCTTATTTTGTTAAGTGTATCTTTTGCAACTTAAAAGTAACTAAAAGATACACTTTCTCATGCTTATTCTTGTGTATTCGTAAGGCAATTGCCAAGTTTACTGCCAGTGTTTTATGTGCATATTATGCTCACATATTGTTGCGGTTCTGGCTATTCTCTACTCATTGTTATTAAAAAATATTTAGGTTTTCTGGATTTTTGTCAATATTAGTGCATACAAAACAGACTTAATACATTAATATATACATATATACATATATATATGTAGTACAGGCAAAATCACCAATGAAAACTTTGGATGAACTGTATGTTGCTGAAGTGGCTTCCTACTTCCCATTTATTGCTGAGAAAGAGCATGCGACTTTAAAAAAGGAACAAGGTACCGGAGATGCCACAGTTTCTCAGCTACCTTTTGATCGTTCTTGTGGTGTTCACACTAATACTGGAATATACAATAATAAAGGTGGTCAAGACTTTGGCCTGAGGAAAAGACATCGTTGCTTTATTATAACAGCTACAGCTCGGTCCTTTCTTTACCACCAGGTCAGTTTCATGTTTTACTTCATCAAAAAATGTAGTTTTGCAGTTTTTCTGCATCGGAATATGATTGGTTTAATACAATGTATAGCATTATTACAAACTTATTAAGTTGCATGCTGAATTAGCATATACCTTTTTTCTTTTGGAATTTATTTTCAACGAGCATTTGACATGTTATAACTGGCATGATTTGTATTCCACTGTTCCCAAGCTGTTCTCATTTTGACATATCATTGTTCGTATTCCACATCCAATAGTTGAAATTTGGCTCAAACTATTGTTACCACTGACAGAAATTCATTCACCAGTATTGGATTGCTCTATTTCCCACACCTTGCAAATCATGCGCAATAGAACTTGAGATTTGGTAAAATGGATCATTTGCACGAGTTATTGTTTTCTGGAGTGTCTCTCATGTTTGTCAAGCCTAAAAAATGAGGAAAATACATATGTTTATAGTTTTTATTCTAACATTTATCCTTCTGCTGTTTATTTAAGTTTTTGCACGAGTCTCTAAAAGGAAATCCTCTTTATGCATGGGGTTGTTATTGTCAGAATAGAGAGTGACTAGGTAGGCATCATGCCCTACGGTATCCAATACATCCTTGGTGGTTCTTGACAATTGGGAAAGTCATCGTATATCCTATGGCATCCAATGCATTCTCGGCGGTCTTTGAAAATTGGGAAAGTCATCGTATATCCTATGGCATCCAATGCATTCTTGGTGGTCTTTGAAAATTGGAAAACCAAGTGCTACTCACACATGGTTACACTAGGTCTCCAAGGTGAACAGCCTGTAATCTATGGAACAATGCTGACAAGTGAAATTGTCAAAAGAGATCTGTAACCTTTAGAAAAGGATTGGCTCTTCTCAACTTGTTTCAATGTCGTCATCATCCCATGGTAGACATGATGGGAGTGTAGTATCATCCTTTGTTGGATGAAGAAGACTTATATACATATATTACAAGAGAACACTCTACTCATTATTAATTAATTTTGTCTCTCCAATTTTATATAGTATCAGCATCAATGATGGTATTTTGATCTTTTCATGTCCATCCAATCTAAAAATAAAGATCGTGGGTAGTGGCATGTAGTGATATTCTCATGACCATAGGGAATGGTGGGAATGCGGCTTAATCCTACGTGTGCTATTTGATTGTATGGCAGATATGCCAGTGAGCTAAGTCTTCTTAAAAAAGGATAATTGTATGAGTTAAGGTTCACGTGGTGAAAATGAGTGTTGAAAGTCTTCCATACTGAAATGTAGGAAATGGGCTTGCACATATGTATATAGCAAGAAGTCACCCATTATCAATAGATTTTGAATTAAATGTCTTTACATTTCTATAGTTAGATACACACATTTTCCCCTTGTTTTTTAAGGAGTCAGAATGGGGGGTCAAAAAGTAAGCTGCTTTTTTTTTTTAATAAAACCATGGCATGCATGCTGTTTGCGCCTTATGGAGTTGACACTTTTTCCCCTCAATTATAAGTCATCGTGTTACGAACTGCTGCAGTTTTATAATTTTAGTTTCTAAACTTCTGGGTATAAGGGTGGTGCAAATTGGTTGCACCTATTGCTGATTTTGTGCAAAATTCATTTTTTCTCACTGTTTTAGACAATCCGTAGGTAAGGCTGCTTGTTGGTGTCCTAAAATCTGTAGGGACTGGAGAGCTGTCAGTCAATGATGGTATGATACTGCTTATATTTCTTTGGTTTTAGTATATATACCTCAAACACAAAACTCCTGCCTCTTTTGTTTGACATGGTGGATTCTGTTGCATACTGCTGGTAATAATCGTTGCAGTTGAGAGAATTCTAAATGCGAGGACAGCCACTACTTGTCCAATGGCTCCTGCCTGTGGGCTCTATCTCGGTCATGTGAAATACAATCTACCTGATGTCTGAGGAAAGCATCAAACCTTATTTATTGTGTCAATGCCTTGCATTGATATTCATATGGTTCCGAACATCTTTTTGTTTCTACTCTCTTCCTGTTTTGCTTGTCATCTGGGATCCATTGAAAAATCTGAAGCTTGGACCAGAAGCAAAGCCGATCATGAGAAATTGGTCTCGTGAAACATTGTTCTTGTAAAATCTTAGTTAATTTCAATCCTTGTGACATCCTTTGATCGGTAACCTGATGCTGAATTCATGGAAAATATTTAAGCTAGGTTTCAGGTGAAATTGGTCAGATTGTATGATGCCTTTTTGTGGTCCTTCGATCTAACATTTACCTTCGATCTGTTGTAGCCGAGTTTTTTTTTCAATTCTTTTTTCAGTTGTTAAGTTGTATAAAATTATTTAAAAATAAGCAAAATTTATAAAAAAATGTTGAAAATATTGTAGATGCAACTTATAACTAACAACTTCAATTTAAAACTGCGTGTTTCTTCAACTTAAAGAAAGGGGTTTGAACATAAAGATCAGAAGCGATGATCATGCATGCCATTTGTCCCCGGTAGTGCACATACGGATTACCGAAGGAAATATTCTGATCTCGATTCCGTTTGCTTTTACCTATGACGCAAATCATGTTACGTCTGTAACGAATGTAGGCCAGAAATTTCTGCTTTGTAAATGGTTAAACTTGCTTTAAAATATTTTTATTTATATTTCTTTATTAGAACTTTAGAAAATGACAACATTATAAACGAAAGAGAATCGATTTCAGTTAAACTACAAATCCTGTGCTTGGAACGCCAGTAGTGTTACGGCGTTAGCGTACTTAGGCGCCTTTGTTACCCGGGTTTTTTAATTTTCCACTAGGTATGGTATTATTCATCCAACCACAAGACACCGATCACACCATCCCACTCCACCTCCACCATCGACCGTCATTCTCCACTGAAGCAGCAAAGGATAACGCGGGTACTGAAGGGAATCGAGGCCTAGTTTTGGACAGGTAGTGCTCGTGACAACTCTTTTTCCTCCACAGGAAGAAGATTGGCACGAAGCATCAATTAATCTTCCAGATCGATATTCTTTCTTTTCAGTGTTTTGTTTCATCCATACGTCTCATCTATTCAAATTAAACTAGTAATTTTTTACGAACAGAGATAGAAAAAGGTAGGGAGAGAGAGGAACACAATGTGGAGCAAACTTGAGAAACTCTTGATCTTCTGTTTCCCTTCTTGTCCTCGTCCGTGTACTCCACCAATTACGCCAACGCGGTCTTTCTCATTTCCGCCCTTTAAGGGCTTGCACGCTCGTCTCACTTCACTGCCCCCGGTTTTTTTCAATTCGGCGGCGCTATTCTCTGGATTTCGCACGACGAAAAGCAGCGCGGAGGTCGATCTCTTGAACCTCGCACGAGCTCTGTCACCAGACGCCAGCAGAATCTCCGAAAATGCCGAAGCAAATACACGGACATCAAGGATTTCCTCGTCATGCACGGCAAGGATGAAGGACGCGAGATCTGTGAAAGCTCGTTGGTGCTTTTGGCAGTAACTTTTTTTAACTTCCGAGTGAGATAAAGGATGCATTTATTTAAATTTTAGAATATAACAACGACAGTGTAGTAATACTTTTTTAAAAAAAAGATAATTTATGAGTTTTATTTATCTGTTGGAGTTGTATTATTTTAAAAAAATTTAATCATAAAAAATTTTAATAACTAAAACTTTTAAAAATAAATTTTTAAAGGGTAAAAAAATCAACTATCACTTATAAAAATAACTAAATAAAGAAGAAAAACTAAAATCCGAAAAATTCTAAAAAATAAAGAGAAAAAATGAAAACTCGAAAAATCCAAAAAAAAAAACCAAAATTCCGAAAATTACTTACAAAATCAACATACGTTGTAGATAGTCGTATCTTTTGAACTTTGATGATCGATTACTATTTCGAGAACTGTGAACGACTTCTCCGTTAAGTAACAAATTAACTACATAAAAGTTGATATTCTATCACATTAATAAAAAAATATATGTTTATTGGTAAACTTTAAAAAAAAATTTACTTTAAAAGATAAAATAGGTGTAAACAAACACACTGAAAGTTGAAATGATTTTGATTTTGAACTTAATGTTTAGATATAAAAATTTATATAATAATAATATTAAAAGTAATTTTTATAAAAACCGAAAACAAACAAACAAACAACATGTGGTCAAGTTGAAGGTCCTTCGCGTGTCGGATCCCGAGAAGGCGGATAAAAGCTGAAACAGTCTCTGCCGCCGGGTTTAAGCGTGCAGGACCTTTTCGAAGCCGGTGCCATCTATCGACGGATCGCTGGAAAATTTTACATTCGGTAAAATATCTGTGAATGAAACCTATCCATAAATCATCTTTAAAAATATTTGATTTCTTGGAATTATTGTTCAGAAAATCAGGTCTCTTCCATCTTTGCCTCCATATGTTCCACGTGTCTTTCTTTTTTGAATCGGAATTTGGCGTTTTATTCGGTCTGATTTGACGGTTTTCTACGTTCTCCTTTGTCTCTGTTATTTTCGCATCTTTTTTTTCTTAAAGTGTGGTTGATCTATTTTACGGTTTTAAGAAAACCAATTATACTTCGTTGTTGATTTAATACAAGTGATGATTGATACTACTTGTCATGATATGATTGGCAGATAGTCGAATTTTACACCTGCGATTTTTTTTCGAAGATTGCCTCTGGATACCTGAGGGTGTGTTGTGTGTGTATTCATATATATATATATATATATATATTGGTGGATGAACTGGTGCATGTGATCACCATAATGGGAGCTAGTCATCCAAATTCCCCTTCTTTAATTTGGAGAATATGCGTACACGCCTATCATTATTGCCATGCTCCTTTCGGATGATGCACTCATGGGCTGCCGCATTTGCATATTTCTATAATAAGATTTTTAATCAGTGTATTAAGATACGGTTGTGGCTAAGCTAGTAAGCAAGAATGACATTTTAAAATCACCAGAAAAGTTAAAACGACGATCCATATTATAATAGATCTTTGAAAGTTCAGCTTCAGCAAACATCAAGTAAAAATTAGGAACACTGCTTATTTGAAAAAACTGTAAACCTTAAATATTTTTAATTTTACCATTTTTATGTATTTGTTTGTTTTTTTAATATATGAATTAAAAGTTATTTTTATAAAACGATCAACACACACATATATATAATTTATAATTCTTTGTAATATCCATACTTTTTAAAAAATACTAAGTTTTCAAATCACATGTTACATTTAAAATTAATTAAATTGATAGTTATCTAGCTACCTGTTAATACATGCTATTTTATATGACAAAGAAATTTATAAAAAATGCAATCGTCTCTATCGATCTGTACAATTCGTGAGTTATATTATTTGGACCATGTACAATGGACGTAATTAATTAAAATTTTAACAACTATGATTTAAATTAAATTTTTTTAAATCTAAAATTTTATTAATTTTTAGAGGTTATATTTGACTTTTTATATTTTGGAACAACTACTCTTCTAAGAAGCTATTTAGGAGTCTTTTAGAAAATAAACTTAATGATCAATGTAGAAATCTACCACTTTATTCTTATTATTGTACAAAATTGATGTATTTGTTAAACTTCAATTTAAATCTAATAACTAAAAAAATCTAAAAGTACTTCTAAACAAACTTACTCATAGATAATATTACATAATTCAAAATCAACACTGAACCCACTTGCTTCATAACATGCATGTCAGATGTCATTTACTCTGCGTTCACAAATGAGTTGCTTTATTTTTTTTACACATTTTTATATGTCATTATTATTATTATATACTTTTTTAAATATAAAATTTTAATTTATAATTTAGTATACAACTATAACATTATTTATAAAATTACTCTCAACTTTAATTATCTATAATTATTAAAATTAAAATACCTTATTATCAAATAAGATTATTCGAGCTAATGTTTAACTACTTAGGTTGTATTTGTTAATGAGGTGTAGTGAGGTTTTTATTGTACGTAGTTAGTTGCATATAGTAATTAAAGTAAAATAGGATAAATGTATATTACTTGTAATAGTTTCTTTTACTATAACAATTAAATGTAAAATTTCAATAATACTCTCACCCCTTTTTCCTGTTAAACACGTCTTGCAACCGCAACCAGCATTGCTCTAGCCTTTGCCGCCGCTCACCCTGAAAATACCCTCACACTGATCTGCCGCAATCTGCCGCCGTGATCTACCACAGGCGTGACCGTCTCCCATGCCCGATCTGCCTCTCCTCCCACCACGACCGACCACAGCCGTGACCGTTTCCCGCGCCCCTTCGCCGTTGCAACCCAGAAAGTTGCAAGAAGCCCAACCAGCCATTGGGAAACGCCACATGGACCCAAATAAGTAAGCATTCCATTGCTTTTATGATCATTCAAAGAGAGAAATACTTGCATTTGAACTTGTGGGGTTAACTTCCAGAAATTTTCAAAAAAAAATTTAAGTGAAGATTGTAAATTTACAGTGAATATTATAAATTTCCAGTAATAAATCGGTATTCTATTTTTTCAGTGAAGTTTGTAAATTTACTTGTGATTTTTACAGTGAATATTGTAAATACATCATTTTTACTTTACCATTTTCATTTTATTTTTCTCATAGGTAAATGTTAAAGTTGTTGGTAATTTTGTATTACAAATATTAGTGATGAATGTTTGTACTTCAAATTTCAATGACCTAGATCTAATTATGTTTGTAATTTTACATATATCTAGTTACATCAAAAAAATTTAGGATACATTACATCTATCTAGTTGCTTTTTAAAGATAGACCATATTTATTGTTGTTTATAGTCTCAGATTAGTTTTCTTCTAGGATTATCTCAGATTACTCTACTACTTTTATTTCATTAGTGATGAATGTTTGTAATTTTTTGCTAATTTTCTAGGTTTTTGGATAGTTATGGGGACTTTTTTGACCTAGATCTTAGCGATCCAATTTAGCTAATGCTTCATTTTGAAACACAAATAATCCACTTGCTTAATTTCGCATATCTATCAAAGACTATAGTGCATAATGTTGGACACACTGGTAGTGAAGTGGTGTTAAACATGTTAAATAGACATTAGAGAGTTTGTTTTGACACATGTCAAATGATACCAGATACATTTAGGAGATTATGTTCCATTCTAAAAGAACATACTCTCCTAACTGATAGTCGTTGAGTGAGTGTTGAAGAACAAGTCAAAATATTTTTGGAAACATGTACACATGGAAGCAAAAATAGAATGATGCAGGTAACACTTCAACACTCTGGACAAACAATTAGTAAATATATTTACAAAGTATTGGATGCTATAATAGCATGGATGTCAAATGTGATTCAATCGAAGAAATCATTGACAGACACACCACAGCTCCTAAAAGATAATGAAAAGTTTATGTCATTCTTTCACAACACAATTGAAGCTCTTGATGGAACCTACATTCACTGTGTTGTCCCAACATATTGCATATCGTTGTGGCCGAGATGCAAAGCGGACCACACAAAATGTACTAGGTGTTTGTGCAACATACACTTCATTTTTGCGTTAACTGGGTGGAAGGGCATTGTACATGATTATAGAGTTTTAAAGCATGCAATGTCAAATCTCCGATATCACTTCTCTTTTCCACCATTAGGTTTACTTTATTTACACACTACTTGTTACATAAACATCAACTATCTTTTCGATTCTGCCCTATGTTATGCTTGAAAACCTACTTCACTACTTAACTACTTGAGTTTTGTACAAGAAAATATTATCTTGTAGATTCTGGTTATCCGAACTGTAAAGGATTTCTTACCTCATACAGAACAACAAGGTACCATTTACCCGAGTTTCAACAATCCCAACCTAGAGGTGTGGAAGAGAATTTTAATTACTTACATTCATCTTTGAGAAATGTGATCGAGAGAATATTTGGAATTCTAAAGAAGAGATGAAATATACTGAATCTAATGTCACCATTTGATTATGATACTCAAGTGAAATTGGTACTTGCTTGTATGACTCTGCATAACTTTATCATTGAGCAACAATCAAATGTGGATTTGGATGCACTGGAGGAATAAGAAAGGTTTGTGCACATTGAAGAACATCATAATTTAGAAGAGTATCAACCAGCTAGAATATATGATGACAATGAGATGACGCATTTGCGAGATACAATTAGTAATGAAATAATGAATATGTGCGAGACATTATAACTTACATATTTTCATTTTCACTTTATGTATTATACGAATTATTGTTTTACCTTATTTTTTTAGTTCATGTTAGGAATAATTGAATGTTATATTTGTCGTTGAACAATTGTGGGATGTTACGTAATTTTAATGAATTGGTTGTAGATTGTGGGATACTGCATAATTTTAATGAATTGATTGTCGATTGTGGTATGCTACACATTTTTTATGAATTGTGAAATGCTGCACAATTTTTACATGTTTTCATGTCGACCAAGAAGTTCCGCTAATCCTCTCTTACGAAAAATGGAATTGCCGCCAGTTCAAGCTTTAACTTCACAACATGGCACACTTGATGAAGTGTGTTTCTTTCATGATGGAATTATGTATAATTTTTTTCAAGATAATTATCAGCGAAAGACCTGCAGTTATAAAAAAAAATTCTAATTTTTTTGTCATAATAATATTTTTATAATATGAATGTTATTAATATTTCCATTTAATAAAAAAAGAAAAATAAAATTTTTTTGGAATCAATGAATATTCTATCAAAAAATTGTTAAATAAATGTTAAACGACAATAACTATATGGCTCACTGTAGAGTTACGACCATAATAATACAATGATGTCGTATAGTAATCACAGTAAAATTTTAAAAAAATTAAACCGTACACAAAAATTTGGAAAATATTCTAATAAGAGAGTTAATTTATTTAAAATTGCAATACACAACTTCACATATCAATAATTATCTTTTCAATATTTTTTATAATATATCAACATTTATAAATCAATATCTCATAACCTTTACAAACGAAAGTTCCACAAATACTCTCTTATGAAAAATGAAATTGCCGCTTGTTTAAGCTTTAACTTGTTTTTTTCGTGCATATAAATATTGATTTACGAAACATCTGAGCATATAATGATGAGATTTACGGAACTATCGTCAATTAATGTAGGTGATTTTTGATTTTTAATTAATTAATATTGATTAAGAAGGATGTTGATGAAATGTTAAGTCATAAATTTAAGTAATATAAGGTATTTAAGATTTTTGAATATGTGATTTAATTTATTAAGATGAGGTATGCAGCATTTTAACATTATTGAAAATATTTGAAAAATAAAGGAATAGCTATAAGACATGCTGTAAAGTAAATACGTTTACTTTACAGTTTAACTTTACGTTTCGCCGTGGAGTAATGACTGTAACTTTACGACCCTCATACTTAGCTCTAATCCGATTTCTGGTAAGTACGTGGCTGCCGACTTACTGGCCAATACATGTCTCCAACTGTTGGTTTCCCGACTCTCCTTTGGGTGATAATTTTTTGATATATTTTTTAAATGTTATTAAAAGTAATGTTGAAATTAATATTTTACCTAGCTGCCAGCTCTCCCGGATTCCCCACAACTCTCGCCCAATCATTTTGAAATCTTTTTGAGCTTTAATTTGTCATCAATTTTCCACATAAACAATAGAAGTAATTAGTTGATGTAAATGATGGTAAATTTAAAAATAATCGAACCAAAACTCACGAACATATTTTAGCCATCATTCGTTCGTTGCACCAGCATGTTGTGTAACAAAGGTTCGTTGCACAACGTCGTCATGCAACAAACGTCCATTGGATAAATACTGGTAATAAATAAAATAATAAAAAATTGAAAAAATAATAACTAACTAAAGAAATAAATTGAAAAGGTGTCTGATATTATAAAATTTTTCATTTCTAATTTTCTCGAAATGTGTTAATATTTCGAAAATAACAAAATTTTCTAAATTTTTAATTTCATTAATTTTTAATAAGCACACACCCTTAGTAAATCGTTAATGTGAAAATTTTGCATCAATTTTTCCGGTAAACAATTGAAGTAAATAATTAATGAAGATGATGGTACAACAAAAAATCTTTTTACTAGGATAGAAATATTTGTTAATCGAATTGTTAAATAAAAAATAAATAAATACAATAACGAAATTTACTCTCCCCTTTCTTAGGAATCGTGCATATTTACGTAAAACAATAGAA
The DNA here is from genome assembly GCA_024699675.1 of Amphibolis antarctica. Taxonomy (NCBI): domain Eukaryota; kingdom Viridiplantae; phylum Streptophyta; class Magnoliopsida; order Alismatales; family Cymodoceaceae; genus Amphibolis; species Amphibolis antarctica. The sequence goes on from JAMKPZ010001153.1 coordinate 17,753, forward strand.
GTAACAAATTAACGAAGATGAGGGTAAATTTGGAAACTTATTTGAAAAGGTTACAGATCATGTTTTTCCCATCATCATCTTCGAGAAATGTGCCAAAAGTTAAAAATTCACACAACCTCCTCCGTCGCACCGTACCTTGTTGTCAAACACGGCCTTAGTAAAGCATCCCTGCCTCCTTGTTTTTTTATTAAATTTTCATATGATTACGTCTTTTTAACCACCAAATGAGAATTTTTATCAGTTGTATTTGGTAACAAAATTTGGTAAGATTTTTATTATATAAAGTTAATGATGTATAATATTTTTACTAAACAGAATATGTAAATAGTAATTATAAGAGTTTATTTTTACTATAATACCTAAATGTAAAATTACAGAAATAATCTTATTTTTAATGTCGATTTTATAAATTTATTTCTTTAATATTAATTATTTAATAAAAATTAAAAAATATAATTAAAAATCATACCATAAGAAATGTAAGTTCCCAGTAAGTTCCCATCTCACCTATCTTAATCTTATTTTCGAATATAAACTTAGCAGCAACGAGCGGGAGAATAACGTGGATTGTAATTATGAGTAGAACTTATCCTTCCATATAAAATTTTATTGGAATGATCACTTCGGCGTGGCACAGAAGATATCCGAACCCCACCATCAGCCGCAGATCTTTGCAAAGTTATTCGGCGCCGTAGCACCAGCGCCAATATCAAAAGCCAGCTACTGACTCGACGGAGTGTGAGAAGCGATTAATTCTGCATGCGTTAGGAGGCACAATATATGTATTCCTCACTGATCGAATTATATAATTAGTTATGTGAGGCTTTGAACCCAAATCACATGTTGCTTTTCCGAACTCTGAAGAGCTTGCAGCCCTTGAGCAAAGATCAGCTCTTTTTCCTCCCACCTTTCCCAAGCTGGTACCATCGAATACAGAATTATTCAACTGCGCGCATTAAATATAGTTAGTTTATCGAATTAAAGGGTAGAAGGGCACCTCGTAATTTCCTCTAATATTCTCGGATTTAATTAACCAGAAAATTTTAAAAAATACCAGTGCCTTGTACCTTAATTAGCATGCATGCAGAAAGAAACAATACGGAGCACTGCATATGATTAGGAGTGGGATAAACATGTGTACATGTGAAATATTTTATTTTAGTAGTGTAATATTATAAGGCTCAAACTAATTAATCACATCTACGTTCATTGATAGGGTTTAGGGTAAAGATAAACCCTAACATTAATGATACAGAACCTTTCTAGTTCAACATTCCTTATTGTGACTTCCACTCTTGACTTGCAAGTATTTTACGAATAACATATATATGTATATGCATAAATCAAATTTTGATATCACGTTAAAATTTATCTTAAAATCAATTAATTTTTAGATTAACTTTAACAATACACGTACATACATAAGAGAGATACGAGAAGAGGGTTGGGGGTAATTTTTATTTTATTTTTACAAGGTCATGAGCTAGTTCAACTTTATTTTATAACAAGATGTTCTAATTTCAACAACCATGGAAAACTAGAGTTAAAGTAACGAAACAAATAGATGGCGATGTACGGTAAATTGTAAAGTATAAATTTATATATAAGAATTTATGTAGTAAAAATAACACATATGAATTTGTTAAGAATTAAATCTATGGTAACGATCTTATCATGAAATAAAACCTTAAGTTTTATTTGCAGAGAACTTCAACTATATAACTTTAGGAATTTTTGATATAGTTGAAGTTAGAACCATTTTAGCAAATGAAGTTTAAATTATATAGGTGAAAAAAGTTTATATATATATTAAAATTTATACAATAATAATAACATTAAGAATTCACGTAAAGTTAAAATTGAAGTCCAACTAAATAAGACATTAAAATCACATGGGTTAAAATCGACGATATTTCAATTTATCCAAGTATTCCATTAAAATCCGAAATTGATTTACCTTTTTAAAATTTGGGAGAAAAAAAAAGGTGACGACAAAAAAGGCTACCATTAGTGGGCAGGGTAGTAGTAGAAGCCCCACACAAGCTCAGCTGCTCTGCAGCCTCCCATTCCTACTTGACTGCTTCTGTTCCCCACGAGTCTCTCCCTTCCCACACACAGACACAGAGTCATTTGTCATCTGTTGTTCCAAGAATTGGCCATTGAGCTCCTTCCGTTCATGATTATTGCGAGCAACTAGCTATAGTGGATCCCTTCACTCCTTCCACTCTGCGACCACACCGAAGATTCACATGAAGACCCAACAGCTAGAGACAGCGCGGCCCGGAGAAAACGCCAGCGACGTCCACCACGACGGAAACAACCTCGAGCTAAGTCTAAGCATGCCATTGCCCAGCCACGGCCGCCAAAGCCTCCGGGACGACGCCAAGGGTGCTGCCACCACCGAAGCTCCGTCGACGGGGGTGAAAGTCATCACGATTTTGTCGCATCCCTCGCGCGGCGGCCCTTCCTCTGGTGCGTCGACCAACATGGGCTGGCTTTCCAACGTCGATGCAGCTGGCGGCGGGTTCGTTCAACCTTGGAGCCTCGCCGCTCGGCGGGAGCAGAAGCCCCTCAACGAGACTCTTGGTCGGCGGCCACCGACATCTCCTCCTCCTGATATCACCAGGTTTGAAAGATTTCCATCTGATATGCGATCTCTGCTTTTGATTACTCGGACCTACATGTTCCTCCTCATTCTTGTGGAGAAATCCCTGATGCTCTTTTCAGAGTTGATGATCCCAACAAATTAATATATACATGTGTGAACTTAATTAGCAATTAGCTTTATCTGTAGTTCTAAATTAGGTAGTTTACGGTACTCATTCTAGAACCAATATATCATTATCCAAAAATTACAGATCGGCACTTGTCCAAAAATCTCAAATTTGCTCATCTATATTCAACATATATATATAATCATTTAAGATCAGGAATAAAAGAATCCGTCGTAAAAAACTGAAGAAAAAGGGGGAAAAAAGTGAAATAAATGGAGGCCAATAAAATAAAATAACAGAAAGAGAGAGAGAGTTTACTCCATGTGATAACTTAGTTATTTTTAAAAATTCTGTAAAATGGTAAAAGTAACCGTATAGATTTTATCATTAGTTAACCATAAATATATGGTAATTTTTTTACTGAAATCAAATAAATATTCACTCTTATCTAAATATATTAAATTTTAAATTTTTTAAAAAAATAATTAACTATTTTTAAAGTAAATATATAATAGTAAACGCAACTTAGGTTAGTACAGAAATTTAATACATAGTAGATTCTGCCATAGATGAATTAATCAAAAAATATTTTTAATTTCTTTAAAATTTATTATAAATAAATAGTGGTGTCATGAGAAAAGAACATGAGAAGCAGAAAATAAAATAAGAGGTGATCGAGAGAAAGCTTGAAAATTATGAAAATATGCGTAAATCATTGGGGTGGAATATTTTACGTATTTCGTTCGAGAAACGTTCTAAAGTACCTAAAATTCTCTTAATAATATGTAATGATCATTAATTAATCACAAATATAATGATCTGTATTAAAAGTTAATTATACCTGCAATAAAATTACGATACTCAATTAAGTTGATAACCAAGTGACACCCTAGCATGGGCCGGAGCTTTGCTGGGCTTCGTATAAGCGAGCACTGCCCTTCTTTCTCGTTTCTTCTGCAGTGGTCCTCACGACACCCCAGTGGTGGGCTGGCCGCCGGTCCGGGCCACCCGCAAAAACAGAGCAGGCCAACGCCCATCAAAGACCAGCATGGAAGCGGCGGTGGAGGAGAAGGAGGCGAAGAAGGCGAGGACCACAGGGCTGGCCGGAGAAGAAGACGGGGCGGCGGAGAAGGGAAGAGAAGGTCCAAACTCCTCCACCATGTTCGTGAAGGTGAACATGGAAGGCCTGGCCGTCGGAAGGAAGATCGACCTGATGGCACACGACGGATACCAGTCTCTCCGTCGTGCAGTCCGAACGTTGTTCGACACCTTCCTTCGCGCAGGTAAACAGACAGGTACGTACGTACGCCCATGGCTCTCGATCTGGTGGTGTACGTATTTCTGCACGAGCGTTGATGATGTGGGGTTGCCTTCAGCCAAATGCTCCGACAAGCCGGAGCGTGGAGAGCTGGAGGACGACGCAGATCTCATCCTTCTCTACGAGGACAACGAAGGTGACAAGATGCTTGTGGGTGATGTGCCATGGAAGTATGCTTCTTCTACCTTCCACTCTGAACCGCTTGACTAAAACCTTGAAAATACTACCACTTCACTTTGATCGGCTGACCAATTTCTTCATGTTAATCAATTTGATAGGATGTTTGTTGGCTCGGTGAAAAGGCTGTACATCACTTACCGCACCAAAGCATATCTTCCAGGTTTGCACCCAAAACAAAAAAAAAGAAAAAACCTCACGTATAGACTATATATACTATTATTAGTATTCATCCACATGCAATTTTACTTCTGTTTAAATCTAATACAAGAAGTACGTTACAATTATCACAACAAAGATGCTTAGGTTATCTTTAGTATTATTAAGAACGGTGCTTATCAGATTCATTTTTGGCATGTGTTGGATGGCACCTGCAGTGAATGGAGACCAACCGCCGAAGGAAGAGGACGAGCAATGCAGCACCCAGCTTGCAGGCTAACAAGCTTTGTAGTTAGTGTGATGCCATAGGCTTATGTATTGGGAAGAGTGTTAAGCGTATGCATGATGTCCACCTTTGTTTTCTCCAACTTTGTTGCTAGCTAGAAGCAATAACATATGCCAGACTCCGTAACGTGAAAAGGAATGCCAAGTGAAGTGTACGTACGTATTGCAGATCGAAGCGATGTTGTAAGTTTCAACTAATCTGTGATTAATTATCTATAATGAGAAATATTTGGAAAGCATGCATGGTATTGATAAATATATGCCATTTTATTTGATTGAAAAGCCATCGATGATTTGAATTGTTTTTTAAAAAACAAGTTTTTGAGGTTTGTCGTTTAATTAAAAACCATCTCTAGCCTTCCGATACGTTTGAGAAATTAAACAACTTTTATGTTTGATATCTAAAATTAACTTTTTTTTGCAAGTAATCTTTGTTGCGAAAAATAGTCATACGTTGAAAATGACAAGTTAAATTGAGACTTTTATATTACTCGATAGTCTTTAATTTTCCTATTAATCAGTTAATTTTAGTAAAGTAAAATTTAGTTACGTGATATTAAAATTAGTTTACGTATACTATATGTAAAATATTATATAGAATATTTCAATAAGAAACTAGTGATATAAAAATCTTAATTTTACTCACCGATTTCAATATGAACTATTTTTTCCAATAAGCCTTCAAGCTTATGAACTTATTTGAGTATTTACATAATGTTTTAAATGTTTTAATGTTACATGTATTTTATTTCATTAAAATTAATTAACTAGTAAGAAATAATTTATAAGTGATATAAAAATTTTAATTTCACTCATCAATTTTGATGTAAGACTATTTTTTCAATACACCAGCTTGTTTTTCATTAGAGTATATATAACATTTTCGTAAAATATGTGTGGATTGACGTTAATATCATGTAAATTTTATATCATTAAAATTAATTAACTAATAAAAAATAATTACAAGTGATCGATGTCAGTTTCACTCTTCGTTTTTGAAGTGAAACTATTTTTCTCGACATTGATTTATAAGAATAGAAAATAGATAAATTGAAAAAAATGATAGAAATAACGAATGTTACCGGTGGATTGATAATAAAATTAATATTCTACTAAAATTTCATAGAAATTTACTACACAATGGTTACAATGAAAGGTTTCCTCACATTATTAGTATGTAATAAGTGACGTCTAATTTGTTGAAGAATTGGATTTGTACCTTCAATTGAGGAAGGTGAAGTGATTATTTTTACAATAAGTACGTATGTACGACTTACCAAACAATCCTGCTTGTTCTCGTGGTATTTCCATTTTAAGGGATAAATCTTTCCCTATCCTTGACTCCATTATTGAAAAGTTCAAAAAGGTATAAATGTTGGTGCTTACAGAACGAAATCCAGTAAGTGTCCATATTTAAATATTTGAGATTAAATTTTTATTAAAATTGTAACGTGAAAATGTGAGATTCGAAAGAAATTTTTTTCACTTTCGTACGTATCGGAAATTCAGAGAAAGGAAATTTGAGAAAAAGAAGATAAATAAAATTAAAATTTATGAAATAGAAAAAGATTTAAAATATTTTTACATATTATAAAAAAGTTAGAAAATTCTATAAAATCTATTTGTACATGCATAGAAAAATAAGAAAAATTTTCACATAAAATTCAACAACATGGTTAATTTAAAGTCACACACTTTACGAGAAGTTTGTATTTTTAAAAATAATAGAAATAGTAAAAATTTTAATCTATTATTTCTTATCATTTTATATTATTTTTAAAAATACAATTTTAAATTTTTTATTTGTAGGTACATGGATGAATGAAAAATTTTCGTCTAATACTTATTCTCATTTTTTTTATACAAAAAATCTTCGATCTATTTATAAGGTGAAACCTAACAAAAAAAAATTGATCTTAAATTTAAAATTTCGTGTTATCTTAATATGATAATTATAAAAAATAACTAATTTTCTCTTCCCGTGGATCGGTACATGCGTTGTTCTGTCCTAATTTTTGTTCTGTACCTGCGTCCGTACCTTTCGCTCTCCCCCCGCCGGGCGCCGGCTTCCTCCTCTCCCGCCCTGAGGCCTGCGCTCATCGCGCGAGCTCCCTCTCTCCGCCGCGACGGTTATCTTCGGGCACGGAAGAAGGAATACCAGTTGACGAACAACGATATACTCAAAAGCCGGCCTCCTCGCCCTACCGCACCACCACTGCCTCGATCCTCCCCCACCATGTCTTTCCGATTCGTTCAATAAACAAGGAAAATAGACAGAACGAAGCTCCGATAAAGAATTCTCACGAGAAAATTAAAGCACAGATACCAGGAAGGTTTATCGTCCTTCTGCTGCTTTTCCTTCTCCGCTCCTCCCAATTCGCACCGAAGGAAGAAACCGATTACCGCAACTGCTATTACTGCCGGTTCTTTTGTTCCTCCATCAGTCGGCCACCCTTCTTCCCGTCGACCGCGATTTTCAGTGTTATCGCCGCCGTCTGCCATCACCTCACTTTTCCCTCGTCTGTCGCGTTTCTAGTTAGCCTCCCCCCACGCCCCGCCCCCCCCCTACGGTACGTCTCCTTTCTCTTCACATCCCTCTTTCACTTCGACCCTGGCTTCTTTTCGCCGGTTAAGATTAATGAAACTCCGTTGTAGGCATTTGTGTCTTTATGCTTCTTTTGTGTTTTGTGTGTTGCTATTTGTTGGCGTATTTTGGTGAGAACCATTAAACCGTCCTTTTTTCAGCAAGGTTAGGTAACAACGAACGGTTCCAACTTTGATTATACGGAGTTGAGGACAGAGAATTGCTACTAACAAAATAATTGATAGACTGTTGGACTGTGATGTGATCTTTTATTTCCTACCAAAAATGTAACTATTATGTTAGTTGATTGGAAAACACGGGATAACCCGGAGATAAGTGCCTGATATGTTTGGTGTTTGGTGGTGACTCTTTTGACCAATGTTACAGAAGGGTGGATCATAGGTGTATTAATTGTACCTTGAAGGGAAAGAACAAATTTCTATGGAGGGTGGATTGAAAAGGCCTGTCCAAAGCAAGTGATCAGCAAGCAGACCGGGGGAGAGGGGGGGAGCATTTGGATGGAGAAATTACTTACTGGCTGTCGTGTCAATGCTAGATGACTGCTTGGTTGGTGAGGACAGAGGATTGCCAATGCTTCCAATTGTTCGGAATCACCCTTGGCTTGTTGAGATTTGACACTTTTAGCAACTTAGTCTAGACATTTGAGTTCTTAAAGGAGGACCGTTTGGTTACAGCCCATGTTCAGAAATAGCCCAAATTTTAGTGGAGATTTACACACGAGAGTTGCCTGGTTGAGTTCAACTAGTTCACATTTCACAGGTGTGCGGCCTTTTGGTTGGGCAGTTAATTTTGTGGAGGAAGGAGTGTCAGAGCCATCATTTAAATCATGGGCATCAATTGTGATGTTTGGGTCTTTGCATCAGAGAGTGAAACAAATGCCACAATTGGTGAAGTTGCCAAAGGTTATGTTGAAGTCATCAAAGGTTGAGCTGCAGCACTCGGTGATTGACAACTTACTTAGAAAGGGGAGCAATTTATGCTTTATGGGTGGGTGGGTGGGGCAGTGGAGCAGAAGTCTACAATCTCAATCCTCCAATAAACCAATGACACTGATGTTTTATGGGCCTTGGAACGATTGACTAGCCTGAAATTCTTTCTTTGAAATTTTGAAATGATTTCTGGGCAGAAAATCAATTTGAAAGAGTTCTCTGACGGGCATCCATGTGGATAAGGCAGTGATAGTTATGCTGATATTAAATTGCAAATCAGAAGATGGCAATCGAGTACCTGGAATGCCATCATCAACTGTGAGAGCTTGGTAGTTTATATGCAACAAGTTGGACAGGAGATTACAATGATGGATAACTTTCTGAGTTTTGCAGATAGTTTTGCTAAAAATGTTCTATATAGCCTAGCAGTATTTTATATATCTGTGTCTTGGTTACTTGATGGGGTTGTAGGGACCATTGAGAGGAAGATGTGAACGTTGCTGTGGCAGGGTCAAGGACAGGAGCTAAGGCTATGCATTTGTTGAAAATGAAATAGGATGAGATTTGTCAACCTGTGGAGAATGGTGGACTGAGCATTTTCCAGACCAGGGAATTCAATAAAGCCTATTGACGAGTGGTTGTGGAAGAGCGAATCAAAATGGAATCTCCTTTGAGCCAATGTAATTTACCACACGTATTACCAATTGAAGGACTATATAATAGGTTTCAGAAGGGTTAGGGTAATGCGAATGGAAGCATTGTATGAGAAGCATAAAGCTTTACACTCATTGTTGGCAGTACATTAATAATGTATATGTTTGGTGGGACAAATGAGTTGTTGAGAACTGGAGATTACAAACCTTGGAGTAGAATTCTCTTGATTTAGAGGTTTCTGGAGCTAGAGAAGGAATGCTGGCATTTATGGGTGCATTCAGTGGTGGAGAATGGGTGTGGGGTCTTCAATTCAGACATAATCTTAGGTGGAAAGAGCTGGAGGTGCACTATTACTGCAGAAGATAACTGTTGTCCTGCCTTCCAAAAGTATGTGTGATGCACCCAAATGCCACATACAGATAACTTACCATGTGCTCAGATGTCTTGAATTGCTACAGAGTCATTTTAGCACATCCTTCATCCTATAAAGTTAGCCTTATTCTATGGCTGGCCTGTAAAAGCACATTTATCACCTAGGTATACTGAACTTAGTAGGCCGGAAACGGGGGTTTTTCATGTACTTTGTGTGGGATGGCTGAAAAGACTGTTTACCATTGATTTCTGAAATACCCAGTGGGGTCAGGTGTCTGGGGTTCTGTTCTCATGGATGCCTTCACATTACTTCCAAGCTTTTTAAGATGAATTGGTAAAATTCTGTGGTAGAAACGGAATTCAGAGTAGCATAGTCTTTGTTTGAAGTTTGAGACAGTATTACGGGCAGTGTGGAGGCATTGAAATGAAGTGCTCTTTAGGGGGCAGTCTGTTGATGAGTTAAGCACTCAGTCTAGCTTAATTTCTTTAAGGGGACTACGAAAATGTTTAATTTCTTACATATGTAATTTTCACTTTCATACTTATTGACTTGTAACTCTTTCATCGTTTTGGGTGATATGTATTTCATTAATGAGAATCATTCTATCTTTATTTAAAAACATATGTTAGTCGTTTCAGTTCCCAAGTGGCCAAGTCGTAATGACTAATAAAATCTGAGCACTAAATCAAATTCTAATTTCTAAAACACTAAACACACTGTAATCAAATATATACAATACTTTAAGCATGAGATTACTTGGAAAATTATTGATCTAGCATACGCAGATTGATCACAGAATATCATGGGTTGTGATCACACGGGACTCAAGAAATTTCACATCTAATGTCCACTTTGTATCAGAATATTTCTTGTATTTAATTTGATTGATTTAGAATTTTCATCTTTATGTTAAACAGATGCCATGACTACAAAATGGAAGAAAACATGATACTGCACTTATGATTGTATTTGTACCTGATGAAATTCTTTTTCTTGGCCTCTCTGAAGTTGAAATAATTTTGAGAGGATTCATTATTTATTTTGATCCTTTTTATTATTACACGGTTATAATTAACAAAAGTGGATTCATAGGCACACTTGATTATTTAAGTGTAGGCAAAAGGACAATAAGTGTATAATAGAAGAGGATATAAACATACTAAGTTAAGGAATCGAGACACTGTCAATTGATCTAGAAGAGGATTAATTAAGGAACTGTCAATTGATAGAGTTAAATGTAGACAATAATTTCATGTTGCCAACCACAAATGGTGGGTTAGGAATCGAGACACTGTGTTCACATACATGTTTCCAATTATCTGACTAATTTCCGAGATCAACATTGAATATATTTTTATTACATAAAAACATTCAAATATATTCTTACCTTAGGGAATAATTGGAAAAATAGAAGCTTTTTTTTTTTTTGTAGTTTGACCAGGAGAAGCCTTTTTTAGTTCAATTTATTTGGCTCATGACTATATTTGGTTTGCAAAAATACCTTATTCTCAAATAATAAAATTTCTTCTCGGTAGTAGTTTCTTTGTGTTCCTTGATCTCTATGCTATCTGCTTCTCTTCATCTTATTCATGATAGAATCCCAAAGCTTATTTAAATATATCGTTTTTGTTCTTCCATGTATATTTGATATCCTCTTGTGTATAGAATACCAAGCTTTGCTGTGTGATGGTATTGTATGTTCGTATGATATTTGTTGTTATCACATAGACCAGCTATCGGGACTTATATTGTGACTTTTCAGAAGATGTCACATGCTTTAATGACTGGTTTCATATAAAATGTGATGTGCTATTATGGAAAGTTCTCTCCATGACTTTATTTGTGCAGTTAAAAATCATCAAGATTGATGCACATTTTGGTTTTGGCAGTAATTACCGTAATTTTTATTTCAAGGAACCTGACAAAGCTATTTTCTAGATAGTGAGCAGTAAAGGCATGAAACGGAAGCGTGGAGCTAAAGCAGGGTATAAGAAAGGCAAGAAAAAGATATTATTGAATGTTTCAGCCCCAGTTTTGACAGATGCTAACACAGCAGATAATCAGGGCATAGATGGGAGTGATGACATACATCCTGATTCTAGTGTAGATATTGAATCACCTCGCAGTGAAGTGGATAAACCAAGCAATGTTGTGTTTCCAGCTGATATGGCTAATACTGTCTCTTTGGGGAAGTCTGGACGTGTTAAGGTTAAAATCAAGTCCTCCAGATCAATTGAATCTAGTCACACCCACTCAGATGTGCAAACACAACATGTTGCAAATTTGAGCAACACAAAAGTGACTTCATCGGGACAAAATTTGGTTATGGAAAGCGGTGAAGATGCTTATTCAGATGGACTGACGTCTGATATGCAAACCCCTACCACAGGAAAATCTTCAAGAAAATCTGGAAGCGTAAAAATCATATCTGCAGGGGGTTTAGATTCTTCATGCTTTCTCTTGCAAGAAAAGCATTTCAATAATCAAATGAGTTCTGTCCAGACACCAAGTATGAAGGAAATTGTTCACGTTGACAATGAAAGGTCTATGGATTCACCTGCCTCGAAGAAATTTGCTCAAGGGGAAATAACCAGATCTCCTTCTATGGATTCTCGCTACAATGAGAATGAATTAAATTCTGCATTTACGGTAAGACTGGGTGGAATTATCAGTGCTTTCTGGCAATTTGGTTTGTGTTTTTTTATCCATGCATCATTTGTAATTTAGTTTCTAGTGATTTTTCTGCTTAGACATGAAGTTGTTATATTTATCAGGTGATAAAGAAAGTCATGAAAATGGATGCTGCAGAACCCTTTAACACACCAGTTGATCCTGTTGCTCTTGGAATACCTGTAAGCAGTAATTTTTTTTATTCTTAAGCCTATAATACTAGCGGTATATGAAAGTAATGTATATTTTTATAGTTATTTTTTTACCAAAAGCATTACTAGGAAAATCCTCATACTTTTAATATGTTTATTAGCCAAGCATTTGAATGAATTATAAAACTCTAAATCGGTAAATCCCCATGGAATCAGTAGGAAAGGTAGACAATTACTTGCATCATATTTACATAGCTGTAAGTAATAAATGTCACTGTTTCTAAGATACGCGTAATTACTTTGGGTACAGTTCGATCCATTACTCTTAAGATATAAATTTTAGTGTGGAATAAATACGTTTGAAACATGGTCTTCATTCAGCCTGAAAACGAATAAGTTCACACAGTTTACAGACTCCATGTCAAGTTAAAAGTTACATAGAGCATTGTTGTTACTCTGTGATGCAATAATATGACCATTTTTTATGCAGGATTACTTTGATGTGATAGAGATCCCAATGGATTTTGGCACAATATGCAATGAACTTGAACATGGGCATAAATATTTGAATTCAGAAGATGTTTTCAAGGATGTGGAATTCATTTGGAATAACTGTTACAAGTACAACAACAAGGGTGATTATATTATCGATCTTATGAAAAGAGTGAAAAAGAATTTTCTCAAGTATTGGACGGCAGCTGGGTTATTCTCTGGTGTCACGAGTGGTAGTTAGTCCTGTTCTATCTTGTACAAGCTTGATTTTTTATTGCGCTGGTTATTTTCCATCCTTTCATATTTATTTTAAGTTACCACTGAGCTTGTCTAAATAGTATGGCACCATCTCCTTTCCAGTATTAAATTATTCAAATAACACTTTATCATTTGGGTTTTCTTCCATCAAGAATAACTTGAATATAGTTGAACATGTCTTAATATCTTTATTATATAAATATTTCTTATGAACGTATGTCAGTCCTTTTGGAAATTATAAAATTTCTTCATTATACATACTGATTTATTGCACATATTCTTTATACGAGCCATTGCATAAAGACGGAAAAATATAACTTTCTTAATTCATCGTTTTGCTATAACTTATAATACATTATACACTTTTATCTTACACATGTATATTGTGCATGATGGAGTATTTCCTGTCCCTTCAATACCAAACAAATTAGCTCTTGAATCTAGATACTATTCATCGTATTTTTTCATATGATATTTTGTGAGTCAATAATGATGATGATTTTGGGTTGTATCTACTTTATGAGGTAGTGAAACTTTTCTTCCACAGAAAACGCAAAAGCTCATCATGAGAAGCCACACATTAAAGGGAAATTTACAAAGCAAAAGCGTAAAGGGTATGTCCTTGTAATAATTTTTACGTTCTTACCTTCACATTAATTTTGATATAGACGCTTCAACACTACAATCGATAATTTTTTTCATTTCATGTACAAGTGTCATGCCTTGTGTGAAACCTGATTCATAACAAACAAAAGAGCTCCTATGCCATGCACTTGCTTCCTGACAAGTCATAGCATTTCCTGATCACTTTAGCCCCTTGCTTCTAGAAGTGTGTTGCTTCAGACTTCTTGGTGATAAATCTCAGAGTGGATGGTGTTCATCTTGTAATCAGGAATCTGGTGAAACAGTGAAAGGTTAGTTGCTAAAGTCTGACTTCATTAAAATGGAAGAATTAACAAGAAAAGTGTTCATTTTCATCAAATGGCGTGAAGACAAGTACCAAACATGATTATGACTCACCATGAGGATGATGATTATGCTGAGTCATTGTTCATGGATGGAGGTAGTGATACCAGCAACCGTAATAGAGGTAATAATACATAGAAGATGCCCAAGGTTTGTTGCCAACGGCTAATTGGCAAAGTTTGTTTCCTTACAATGGTGACATTAAGTTATTAACTTAATTCGTGACAAACTGTCATGTTTGGGTTTTTGGACACTTTTAGATATTTTTCAAAATTTTCCTTAAGTTCAACTAGGTTATTAACTGAAATTTGGGACTTTCGTATTTTGTAGTGAAAGTAAAAATTGAGGCTAGTCGAAGGATAAAGATGGCCAAGGTTTGTTGCATTAATTGTTTGTTCAATGTGGGAGCTAAGGTAGGATGGTACATAAATAACAAATACTTATTAATTTAAAGTGTGCAACCAACTGATTGTTAATGCAAGTGCATAGGCGCATTCGTGTTTTCATTTCATACTTGTTGAGGTACCTAGACATTGGACAAGGATGCCTTGGATGACTAGTCACCATTTTTTATACTGGGAAAAATATATAGAAAATCTGATTTTTAAACAAAACAAAATGTTAAAAAATCATATAAACAATAAAATGTATGCAAATATGCTTTAGATTGAGATACACGTTGAAGGAGAGGAGGGGCAAGTCTATAAATTCACTGAAAGTCACTGTTGGCTGCTGAAAAACTCACTGGAGTTATCCAGAAACCTCACTGGAAGTTCCTATAAAACTGAGGCATCAAATCCCTAGAGCACTTTGGGCATGTCGCACCAAGGCACCCACCTCAACAACTAACAATTTAGAGAATCTCTGTAAGGTCTGATATTCAATACTTACTATTGTACATGTGATTTGCATTGGTGCATGTTCTTAGCATGCTATCCATCTTTTTAGGTTTACACTGATACACAATTTTCATTTAATATTTTACACCTGTTGTTTCTATATAACAGAAGCTTTATTTGATTGTTCTTAATGAAGCAGAATCAAACATCATAAAAGTGGCTGTCTTTGTGCTGTCTGTGTTGTGAGGCGGCGAAGAAAGGAACGCATTGCCTTTTCCCCTGAAAATCAAATTGCAACAAATGATATATATATGCCCAATGAATTCAAAGAAGAGGTGCCTTCAATTCTGTCAATCTTCCTTTCAACAATATCCGATTCTTTAGGCAATTTACTAGGTGGTGCTTAGAAAACACAATATGAGGATCAATGGATTCATAGCTCTTGTGAATACTAATCAACTCTTAATAGTTGAGTTATCTAAGGTTGTATAGTTTTGTTCTTCTAATCAAGGTTTAAGTTCTGGTGACTATATGTTTTACTAATTCGAAAAAACCTCTTGCAAATGTTGTAGGAACTTCACTCTTAGGAAAGAGCATTGCTGACAATTTTATAGGAAGCGCACATTTGTTTTTTGTGTGATCCTTGTGATTCAATTAAGTTGCTTTTCCTATATAAATAGGCAACCGATTTTAACATAAAGTTCAATTACCTTCAAAAAAATATTCCTAAGCACTGAACCTTCATGCCATTGTAGTATGTAGATGGCTAATCTCAGGTTTTTTGCATTTTGGAAGCTTGATTATGTAATCTCAGGTATTTTTCATAAGCATGCTTGTAAATCATAGTCAAGCTATATTGTTTTTATATACACAAAATTTCTAGATCAGGTTGTCACGTAGTAGGCACTGCTAGAAATTTTATTCTATTCTTGAAAATGAAAATGCTACCCTCTTTCTCTACACTTTCTCCATACTCTGGTGCAGGAAAGTTCTCCAATTGGTAATCCAGACAGCGAGCGTACTTCCTCAAGTCTGAATCAGTCACTTGAGATCCCTCGCAATGCTGAGATTGAGGATCCGGAGCAAGAAGATACGGAGATAGATCATCTACATACAAATGGAAAAGCTGAGATTGAGAAGCAGGGGCCAAATAAATCTGGGAACGAACACTTAAATGGAAATGACATCAATGCACCTTCCAGACAAATGTTGGTCGAGAATCTGATGCATGATGATTCTAGCCGACCATCTCAAGTACAAGAAAATGACGTAAGCTCCACAATGCAATCTGATGAACAGAAAAATTACATGCAAGGTGAAGTTTTACTTCAAGATCTGAAAGAACCGGAAAGAAAGCAAGATGTAAGTTTACTTATGTAAGCATTTTTGCAACTTGGTCTAGCTTTCCATTTATTTATTTAGTTCACGTCAACCATCAGTAACATTTTAATTCCCACCTTTATAAATTCTAATTACTACTACTTCGAAGAGGGTTTACCATATGCTAAAAGTTAGTGCAAACATAGGCATACATGCATTTGTAAAATAAAAGAAAGGTGAAAGTATTATTGTAAATTTTGCTTGCATGCCTTTGGAGTTATCCGGTGCCCATGCCATTGTGGCTGCACAGTTTCTGCAAGTGTGTGCTTGTGTTTGATACGATGACCATCTTCAGGTGTTTAAATGAATTGAATCTTGTGCATTCAGTTTGAAGGTTTTGCATGGCATAGATAACCTTGATAGAGTTGTTTATTGCAGGTATCATTGGAAATGCTTGAGCAGATTGAATTATACGAGGGTCTTTCACGTCAAGAGAATCATATGATCTTGCAGGTGTGCAGGACCCTTTTCTCTGATGACCAAAGATCGGTGTGGAATGGACCCCATTCTTTAAATCGTAGGTTTCATGCATCATCTGCAGGAAAGAGTCCCATGCATGATGCGTTGGCAACGTTTTTGAAACGGTAATTTGCTGGGTGATGATGAAAATCTGTTGTACATTACAATGTGAGACGCCTTTTATACAAGAGAACCGTTATATTTTTCATATATTTATCAGTAGGTTGAAATTTTGTCTCGTATCTAAGTTTTGTTTGAGAATGAAAAGTTTTGATTCTTTACAAATTTTTACTTATCATTATTATTGTATAAATTTACATACATAAATTATTATCTTATAATTTATTATAAAGTTTTAATATTATTTATAAAATTACTTTTAATACTTTCTGTAGCAAGGCTGGAATGCGCCCACAATAGTACAAATTATCGATGGGACTGATAAATATTGAAAACTACTTTAAAGGTTGGAATCACTAGATTATTATATTTGTGGGACTCGGATAAAACCCACGTGATTGAATCATTGAAAGAATGCGTTTAATAGATATATTTGGAAATAATTTTTTTTAGTTTTAAAAGTTAGTTAAAGTGAAATTTGAAATTATTTTTTAAATATAATTAAAATTGTAAAGTAATTTAAATGATAAAAATTTATATAGTATTAATGATATTTAAAGTGATTTTAAAAATTAAAGAAACCAAAAATAAATGAAATTTCAAAAAAAAATTAAAAAATTCATAATTATCAAATTATTATTTCAATAATATATTATAAACATGTAAGCATTAAAAATATTTTTACGATGTCTTTTACGGATATAAAGTTTTTATTATTTTTAATAGCTGAATTTTACATGTTCCAATTGTAAATTTAAAGTTTTAAACAAGAGAAAAGCACATTTAAAAGGTCACAAAAATTTACCTGTTGCAAAATGGCGACCTTCCACCAAAAAATTTGTCGATTGCCAAAAACCTACCCATTATTCTCCTTATCAATGGAGAAGTAGGACGGTCGGCTTCCTCCCGCTTCCTCTACCTTGCTGTCTCTTTCCCTCCCTCTCTAGGTTATACTCTGATGGACTTCCCGAGCTTTGCCGAGCCACTGATCGTGAAACCAGATGAGAGAACAGAGGAGAACGATTTGGATGATGATCACTTAAGAACAGGTAAGACTTCCTCACTCATGTTTTGTTGATCGATCGAGATCTGTTGCTTCTGCGGGTGCTCTGTACTCTTCTCCAGTCCTCTGCGGTGGTATACGTCTTCTAATCGTTTCCCCTCTTCTCCTCTATCTTTGTTCATTCTTTCCGCACTCCCTTGTTTCTATGAATTCGTACCGTCTCGTTGCCACACGTCGTGTAGGATCGATCCACCGCCGATGAACAGGTGTTTCGTAGGAAATATAATCCAGAAACGTGCTTCTTTATTCTGTGTTTGTGAATTCGAATCTGATCATGCTTCTTTTCAATAATCGACCGTGGTAGGTGCGCCAGTACCATGATGTACCTAGCGTACGTGAATCAATCTCGATTCTTCACCTGAAGCATCAACATTTGGAAAAGTCGATTCTACTACCCTCCCTTCCCTGTTCCTCGCTTTACCCTTGCCTCAACCACGGAAGAGGTCTGCCGGGGTTAATGTCTTGCTTCCGTCGGAAGAGGCCTGCCTTAAGGGTGTCTTTTCATTGGGCGTTTTTTTTTTTTAAGGGCCTTCATTTTTTATACTATTCTTTGGTAAGTATTTTTGAATATTTTAAAATAAGAAATGGTGGTATTTGATTAGTGTGAGGTTTTAAAATCAGTGTAATATCTTTTTTGTATAATTTTTTATGTGATTATTTATATAAGTTTTGGATGTGTATTAATATATAATTGATATAATATTATATGCACACACACACGTGAGACAGGTGAGAAAACAATGGAGATTGGAATTTTAGAATTAAGCAAAAGATGGACCTGAAAAAATGTTAATGCTTTCTGGGGGTAATGTCTTCTAAAGTTTTGTAAAAACACAGCGTTTCGAAAAAACGCTACATTTTTGTGCTGCTGGGTTGATGGATCCATGTTTTTACTGAAATTCAATTTATATAATTTGTCAATAGGATAAGATCATGTTGAACTTTCATTCTAATCTCAATGTATTCCTAGTTAATTTCTCATATAAAATTTAATGGTTAATATTTAATTAAATCATTTGAGTTGTAAGACCTCTAGATCAATGCATGATATTTTTAAATTCAAAATAAAATTTTACCATATACATATATAAATATGTAATGATAAATTCTACATCCAGGGTAAGTACAAACAACTATAAAAAAATTTGTTAAAAAAAAGTCCACGAAATTTATGCGAGGAAAGTCCTCACTTTATGAGAATGGTTCCTTATTATTTTCCGATGATTTAAGGGTATGTTTGAAAATAATTTGTTTCAATTTTAAAATTTTGAGAAAGGGAAAGTTAGAATTAGATTTTGTGAAAAGAGTTGGAATTGTAGAGTAATAATGATGTGATTTTTGAAGTTAAAAAAGTTAAAATCAAATAGAGTTTAAATTTTTTTCTCGTAGGCGTTGAAGAAGCAAGACGTGAATATAGAGAATGATAATTGTGAAATTTTGGAGATTTAAGTTGTCAGTGGAGAGAAAACTCTTTCATCATTTCTTCCCAAATTTTGCTAGAACAACAAACATTCTATCTTGGAATTAGTAGCCGTGTGATTTCTTTCAACTTGAAGAATTAAATCTCCATTCGCTATATTTTAATCCGAACAAGTGATGGGACATGGAACGTCTTTTGCATACCGTAATGATCGACCTTAAGGGCTATATGCTATCAATAAGATGTTCTTGTAGTGCCACCTGAAACAATTTTTCCGGTGACACTTGATTTTTTTTAAATTATATTGTTCTTGAAGTTAAAATTTTTGTGGTATTTTGCTGCGATTAAAGGGACATTCTCGACTGCAACGACGCATGTCGTTACGGCGGTGATTGGGTCCGGGGTCCTTGCGCTCCCATGGAGTGTGGCGCAGATGGGTTGGATCTTCGGACCCCTTGCCCTGGTTTTCTTCGCTTATATCACATACCTCGCCGCCGTGCTCCTCTCCGACTGCTACAGATCTCCGGACCCCGTCCGAGGGAAGCGAAACAGGACCTATGTGGATGCCGTGAGAGCGTGCCTCGGTAAGTTAATTCTAATTTTCCATTTCTGCGCGTCGTATTCGTCAACTCTCGTTCTACCACCTTGCGCTTCCCGTTCTTAACGATCGGTCGACCATAGGTCCGCGGAATGTGCTCTGGTGTGGTGTCGTGCAGTACGCCTTGTTGTGGGGTACCCTGATAGGATACACGATCACCACAGTGCTGAGTCTGATGTGAGTATATTAATTATTATTGTTACACGCACACGCACATCGATCGGATTTTAAATTAATACCGTATTGTTCGTAAATGGGGCAGGATGGCGGAACGTTCCATCTGCCTCCGTCGCCGTCACGGCCAGGACACCAACTGCAAGCCGTCGGGCAACAAGTACATGTTGCTATTTGGATTGGTGGAGATCCTTCTCTCTCAGTTCCCGAGCCTGGACAAGATCACTCTCATCTCCGTGATCGCTGCGGTCATGTCGTTCGCCTACTCGCTCATCGGGTTGTTCCTGTGCACCTACAGGTTTGCTTCCCACGGTTCCATTGAGGGCAGTCCGTTTGGTCCCACGGTCGGCGTCGACGGCTTGTCCGCGCCCACCCGAGTGTGGCATGGCTTCCAAGCCCTTGGAAACATAGCCTTCGCCTACTCCTATGCCTTGATCCTCGTAGAGATTCAGGTCGAACCCTCCATTCGAAACGCTTTAATTAAGTCTTGGTCTGTACCTTTTTCCATCGCCGTTGCTGTACGTCACCCTAACATCGTATCGTGGCCACATTTGTTCGCCGTCCAGGACACTCTGAGATCTCCCCCACCGGAGAAGGAGACGATGAAGGAAGCGTCGAAATATGGTATAGGTGTGACGGCGTTGTTCTACGCCCTGCTGGGTTGCATCGGGTATGCAGCATTCGGAAACGGAGCGCCGGGGAATATGCTCACCGGCTTCCAAGATCCGTTATGGGCCCTATGGCTCGTCGACGTTGCCAACATTGCGGTGGTCGTGCACTTGGTTGGAGCCTATCAGGTACGCGGTGGCTCGTCGCCGGCATGCGTGCTTGTTCTCGGCTGATGCATCCGATCACACGTTTCAGGTGTACGGACAACCAATCTTCGCCAAACACGAGAATTTTCTCGACTCATGGTTGTCGCATTCGGCTTCCTTCCGCAGAGAGTACACCCTGAGATCCCCGTTCCCGATTTGGAAGTTCACAACCTATGGGCTTGTCCTAAGGACCGTGTTCGTGGCCGTCACGACCGTCATAGCCATGATGTTTCCCTTCTTCAACGCCGTCGTAGGCTTGCTCGGTTCACTAGCCTTCTGGCCGCTGACGGTCCACTTCCCGGTCACGATGTACATCGCCCAAGCTGGGGTCAGGCGTGGGCAGCCCAGGTGGGTGCTCTTGCAAGCCTTGAGCGTGGTCTGCCTCCTTGTCTCAATGGCCGCTGCCGTTGGATCCTTAGCCGATATCTCCGAGCGTCTCAAAACCGCCTCCTTCTTCAACATCGAGCTGTAGTTTTGCGCTTTTTGGAGTTGCGAAGTTTAAATTAGGTGATTATTATCAATTGTTTAAAATCAATTATTTAACAGTGAAAGTGGATTTTCACTTAAATTCTAATATTATGTAAACTTTACTTTACTGAAATTAATTGGTTAACTTATAAATAATATAAAAGTCTTAATTTTATTCTTATTTTTGATGTGTAACTATTTTTTTCAAGAAGATCTAATTCTCCTTCTGCCTTATTGTAATTTTGATATTGTTTCATATTTTTTTTGTCTAACTTTTTACGAATGAGTTTTATTTTGAAAATCATCCTTAATCTTAAAAAAAATAGTGAAAGGCCTTATTTAAGATGAATGGATTGATAGGTCATACATCAATTGCTCCTGGTTTCATTTTCAACGATGCATACAATTTTAATTATTTTTTATATTTTATATACCTAATAAATCTACCGAATCATGTGAAAATTTAATTTAAAAATAATTAACAGTGAATATCACATCTTACATACGTCATATAAGCCTAATTTAAAATTCTAAGGATTAGAATAATCTATTTTAAAATAAATCAAATAACAATATAGGACCATTTTCTAAGGATTAGATGAAATAGATGTCGTAGTGATCTTAATTATAAGATCCATCATGCACACACATGCATGCTGACTTCCACAAATCATCGTAATTAAGCGGAAGTTTTGAGGCACATGTCCTGCAAGATGACACACATGTAACGATGGCAAGTATGAAAAATAAATGGGAAGGAGCCCCACTAAGCATATATGACAGGAGGACATGCAGGGTTGTCTGTTAATTAATGTATGAGTGGCTGAAATGTAAGGGCATGCCTCTCTGCTTGTACACTGTTGGCAATAGAAAACATCATATTACCACATGTTGCTGGTGATAAATTAATCCTCACTAAACCCATTTTCAACCATGATGACGACCATAAATATTCCATTACATGCTCGCATTATGATTGATGACAACCACATACATATAAATATCCCAGACCATCCCTGGCCGTTAGTTTATCGTCTTCCAAGCTTCTAAATCATCCGACACCTTGTCTTTGATTCTTGTGCAGCGTGTAGTCTTGATGTCTCCCATGCCCAACTAAATGCCAAATCTTAAGTTGAAAAAGAGAAAAAAAAAAACTAATGTGTTTTGTTTACTCACATGATAGTTTGATTATGATTATTGAGATTATACCTATGTAATAGACAGAGTAATCATTATTAATTACCATGATGTTTAGATGCTGTTTACATCTACAAAGAATCACATTTAGATGAGAATATATATACTCGAGGTTGAATGAAAACTCATAATTCGTATAATAATCTTATAATTAATCAGTTGAAACGAAAACTCGATTTTTCTTTTGGTTACAAATTAATGCTCACTCACATAAACAATATGTATAATTTTACCACCTTTCCGCCAATTCTATTTACCCGATCATTAGTCAATTTTGTAACTTTTGGGTTGAGGATGACAAGCACACCTTCTTGAACATTTACAATCATGCATGTTTCAAACAAAAATAATTGACCTTGGTCAAAGCTTTTTCCTGTATCTCCAACTATTGAATTAAAGATCACATACACATCTCCTTTCCCGACCTGTAACTTTTTTCGTATTTTGGATCATATCAGTCTTTCCTCCAAATAAGACGAAGCTTCTTGGAACAACAACGTAACTTTTTTCTTTTTTTGAAGCTGATAATGAAAAAAATATATTAAAGAATGTACGTATCATTACGAAGTTAAAAATATTTTTGAAAACCGAAAAAAAAAAAAACCCGAAGAAATCACCAACCAAACAGGAGCATAATTTCGATCACCTTGCACGATATACGCACAACCCAAACCGGAAAAATTAGTGCCAGCTGCTCTTTTTCACTGACGCTTTTGTCCTTCAATTCACTTTCATGCAACTCCACCTGCTTGATGAAATTTAAAAAGCTTTGGACATGTACGCATTAAAGAAATAGCCTGTCATTTTTAGGGGAAAAGAAGATGACTACATCAGATCTTTAGGCAACCTTGGAGCGTTATTTCTTCATGACGAATATAAAATGCGTAGATTCCATTTTTTTAATTAGGTGACTGCCACCATTTACCAGCACACGGAGATCGAATTATTTTGATAATGATAAATTCTCATCCTGGAAGTGTGTTAATAATGGTATCACTGGCTTCTACTTAAAGTTACTTTTGAAAATTACGAAAAGTTAGAGTTAAGAATTATACTTGGAAAAAATAATCACACCGTCAAAGATAATGAATAGAATTGAAATTTTTATATTATTTATAAGTTCTTTTCTATTAATTAATTGGTTAGGGTTTAGAGTTAGAAGTAAAATACGTACATATGGTATTAGAATCAGTTTACATATGATATACGTAGATATTATGTAGAATACTTTAATAAGAAACCTAAAAGTGTAGTGGTGTATCGGAGAAAATAGCCTTACATTAAAAATGATTATATTATTTGTGAACTTTTTTCGTAATTAGTTAATTTTAATAAAGTAAAATTTATTATAAATTATATGATAAAAATTTATAATAAAAAAATATACCATAATAATAATACGAAAGTCTTTACGTAAAGTTAAAGTGCTTCTCACGAGAACCTAAACAAACGATGCTAATAAATCGGTTAGAGGTCAACTCAGGACTTATTAAACTATTTCTTTCCAATGGATCTGGGTTAAATCATGATCCGCTTTTTA
Organism: Amphibolis antarctica; assembly: GCA_024699675.1. Lineage (NCBI taxonomy): Eukaryota > Viridiplantae > Streptophyta > Magnoliopsida > Alismatales > Cymodoceaceae > Amphibolis > Amphibolis antarctica. The sequence goes on from JAMKPZ010001153.1 coordinate 41,578, forward strand.
ATACTTGATCTGTAATCCTACCTAACACTTCAGGTCGAATGAGTTGGGTTAAATTGTTTGTATCGAGCCGAAAATGTTAATCTGGATTTGAAAATAAACCTCGGGAAGGCTGCAATTAAGTAATAATGAAATGAGTTAATGGGTTTAATCGCGTCATTAACAATATTGCGTGAGAACTGTTAGAGAATAATTCTGTATAAATTTTTTAAATAAACTATTTGTAACAGTGTTAAATGTCAGTTAAAGTTCTAACTACTATTTAGTATTTTTATATATTTGTTTACGTCGTTTTCAATTGCAACTTGCAATGGTAATTGAAATTTAAAGCTACACGGATAATTAAACTTGGTCTTAAGTTTAATTTATTTTATACACTCTTTTCTGGAGAAGTTTGTGTTTGAAAAGTCTGAGAAATAATAAAAAATATGAAAATTTTGATTTATTATTTTTTACTATTCTTATTATTTTTTATATTTTTAAATACACAAATATCTGTTTAATCAATTTGCCTGATCTCGCTTCAATCCAAGCTCTTGCACTTATCGATGTTACTGTTTCTCAAATTCTAGCATCTACTTTCCTAATCAATATTTGTTGGATTGATTACAAAGATAACAAAAATATTATTTGAGAATTTTCTTTATTAGTTTTAAATTTTTTGTGTCTCTTTTGTCTTATATTAGACTTTTGGCTCGAGACTTTTCTCGTACTCTTTTTGTAACCTTATGTTGATTCACAATTGTATTGGTTTAAATTAATTAACTTATCATAAAAAATACTATCAAATTGTTCGTTGCAACTAACAAGTTGAAAAAAACAACTTTTGATTATTTGCTTTGAAAAAAAATAAAAAGGAAAACGACCGTAATCGGTCGATCTCGTTTGTTAAACGGGTCGATTTTAACTAATCCAAATCTTGAAATAATTTAATTGTGTGCGTGATTCTTAGATTATCAAAAATTAATTTCTCAGTTAAAATTAAATTAGATGTAATTGAATTTAATACATAGATATTTATGTACATTAAGTTAAATAGAATTTGAAATTTTAGTGTTTATGTATATAAAGGAAAAATAATAAAAAGTCAATGTATTTTAAATACAAGAGTTTCAAGATATTTTGTGAAAAAGGAGTAAAGAAATTTCACTCAATTTATAAAAATATGATTAGAATTAAATTCTAGACCTCATTTTAAAGAAATTTCACGAAATTGAATTACGTCAAAAGAAATTTAGATAAATATTTACATTTAACGAAATTAATTTTTTTTTACATTCAATTCATATCAATCTTATGTTAGAATTCGAATTCTATATATGAATACAAAACAAAGTCAATCCATACAACCGACGGATGTGAAATTACAACCCGCTTTCCAAGCAACCAGAAAAAAAGCAGCGGTGATGATCTGGATCGAAGAACAGATAAGGTTCGTAACCTTTTTTTTTTAAAAAAAAGAAATAAATCAACGAATTTTCTTTGTCGTTAAAAATACTATAGTTGTGATGAATATATCGTTGAAAATATAGTGGCGAATGCGAAAGTTCGAATACAAAAACACAAAATTAACCTTAAAAAAAAACAAAAACACAAAATTTACTTTTCAATCCATTCCGTCTCCATCGACGGTTCAAGCTCAATACATCGCCGATGTGAGGATGTTGCTTAGAACCGCTAGATGTTGAATTTCGTCACGGAAGAGAAGATAGTTTACACGATAAATTGTGAATTAAAAATTTATATAATAATGATAATTAAAAAAAAATGATGTAAGATGGAAATTAAAAGAATGTCAGTGAAGTTTAAAATTATTTAAAAAATAATAACTCCCGAAGAATAGCGAATGTCCGTGTCGATAAATTTCTTTATTTTTTAAAATATTCCACGTCAATCATTTTCATTCTTGAAACACAGTTACACAGGGTTCACATCATTTTATTAATGAAGAGAAATACGGAGATGTTCTGACTAAAACAACGCCGGTCACAACAGCTCAACCAATATATAAAAATGGGGTCGTTTTTTTTTCCCTTCGCGGCAGCTGTGGTTAGGTGTTTTCCCGAATGGGTCTACCGTCGCTTGAATGGTAGCATGACTGCTACTTCTCATCCATAACCACCACCACCAACAAAAACACTAATTGGTTTTCTGCCAAAGGAAGAAGAAGAAAAACAATAAAGCCTTTGCGTGATTCAATCATCGCAGATGGATAAAAATAAAAAGGATTTGGTATGCCTCCACCATCAAACGTCCGCTTCCCATTTCAACCATGGAAAAAGATCGAGGCCACCGGCCGGCTCACCGATCCGAGAGAGGAGAGAGACGGAGGGCGCGAGAACATACACATCACAGCAGGTACGCTTCATCCTGCCTTGGCGTCCAACCCGACGACACCTCGCAGAAGGAAAGAAAGAAAGAAAAGCGAGAGAAAGAATTGTGGGAGAGCGGAATAATCATGAAGAGTTGGGTGTCCTGTTGGCGTCAATTGTCAACCTTCGACCGGGTCAACGCTTGAGCGGTCCGGTCAAACCGAGTGCGTCGTCACGGACCGGACCAGCTCGTGGGATGGTGCCGCGCACGCGTCCTGCGCCACTTCTAGGCCGTAGACCACCTCCGTCATGTCCGGACGGTCCTTGCCGTCCAGCCTGACGCAGTCGGCGGCGAGGTACCCCAGTTGTTGCACGGCCTCGATCTCCGACGGCCGTGGCGGCGGCAGCTTGGGGTCGAGCACGTTTTGGACCTCGTCGTTGTTGATGTGCGGGACCGCGAAGTCGACCACGTTTCGTGGGTCGCCGTCGAAGGACACCCCGTCGTCTCCGCTTTCGCGGTGGATGGCCTTGCACCCTGTGAGGAGCTCGAGGAGGACCACGCCGAAGCTGTAGACGTCGCTCTTTGTCGTGAGGCATTGCGTTCGATAGTACTCCGGGTCCATGTAGCCCAAGGTCCCCGCGGCGCGGAGGGAGATGTGGGAGGCGTCTTCGTCGGGGCCAATCAGGGAGAGACCGAAATCGGAGACTTTGGCCGTCCAGGTCTCGTCCAGAAGGATGTTGGACGACTTGATGTCCCGGTGGATGATGGCCGGGACGGCGTAGCGGTGGAGGTACTCGATGCCACGCGCGGCGTCGAGCGCCAAGTTGATGCGACCTCTCCATGAAGAGATTGGAGAGGTGGGGAGCTTGTGCAGGTGGTCGTAGAGGGTTCCGTTCACCATGTAGTCGTAGACGAGGACGAGCTCCGTGTCGTCATGGTAGAAGCCGCGGAGCTGAACCAGGTTGCGGTGATTCACGCGGGAGAGGAATGCCAGCTCCGTCAAGAAGGCGTTCTCTTTCTCCGACGACCTGCAGGAATCGTCACACCCATCATTCACTTGCCTCTTTGCCAACCCACCGGACTACAATAAAATCTCTAACACTCCCGTCTCGCATTTGGAAGCGTCGGTGGAATGATACGATACCTTTTTCCGGCGGTCGGCGGGACCTCGGCTCTCTTGATTGCAGCATCGCGGCCATTGAGCACGGCGCGATACACCGATCCGTACCCGCCGGACCCAACCTTCTTCTCTTCGGAGAACCCATCGGTGACATCGATGAGCACGTGAAAAGGGTACTGTTCGATGTTGGAGCTGTGGCTTTGGCCGATCAGCTCGCTTAACCGCGGGTCCACCGTCCGTTGGACTCTGTTTTTCACCGGAGTGGGTAACGGTGGCGTAGCCGCCGGTGGGGTCCGCTCCAGCGGACCGGAATCGTGAACCCGGTGGCACTGGCACTTCTTCCCGCAGTACCTGACGAATAGGAATGCAAACAGTAGGGTCAACGAGAGAGCAAGAGCCACGATGCCCACCACCAGGTAGATGAACATTTTCCTAGGCTCGCCGCCGCCGGTAGGCTCCTCCGACGGCGGCTGGGGCTCGCAGATACGGGTTTCTCCCGGGCAGTAATTGGCACTACCCTCCATTACGTTCGAGCAAGAGCGAGAAGCAACACATGGACCCGGAAGAACCTGTTGCTCCAACATCACCCACGAATTGTTCGAATCGAACTCGTCGTTTCCCCAACAATACAAATGGAAATTATCCCTCTTGACTCCACAAAACACTCTCTTCTTGGCGCTTATCTGCGAGAACTTCAATCCTCTTAACTCCTTCGGCAGAGAGAACCGATCGCCCCAGCAGTCCACCGCGCCGTCCTCGCGTATGGCGCACGTCCGGTTGCTTCCCAGCGCCAAGGACGTGTACAGGATTGCGCTTTTCCCGTACATCACCTGTGCTCCGCTCCCCCAACAATCTACATGCCCGGCGGCCGACAAGGCACACGCATGAGTGTCACCAGCAGCGACAGCCGTGTAGTTTCCAGACGGCGCCTTGGCCACTACGTCGTGGTCATCACAGTCACCGTAGCACTTGACGTTGCCGGAACTCGACACCGCGCAGACAAAATTCTCACCAACGGCGATGTCGACAAGGCCCGTGAGATACGGCGTCGCAAACGACGGCCACCGCCAGCAGCTCATTCTCCGTTCCTCACCGATCAATCCACACACGTGCTTCTCTCCCGCTTCGAGCTTCACCAGCGGCGGGCCCTTGTACAACCTCTTCACCGTCGTTTTCTTCCTGTTGGCCGTTCCGTCGGGGAACACCCACCACCGCATGACGGACGTATTGGAAGAGCGCTTCCTGGACAGACCGCACAGGAAGCCATCCCCAGCCGCGACGGCCTCGTAGTAAGCATTCCCGGAGCGATAGTTCACGGTGCGCCGGTTTGGAATGGAAGTGCAATTGAGCGTATACGGAGCTTTGTCCCGATGGGTTTTCCATCCGGCGACGACAAGGGCGCAGACAATCGTTTGGTTGGAAGCGAAGGACACGGAAACGGTGGAGAGAGGGGAGGCGAGGAGGAGGAGCAGCGTCGTGGGAGAACAGAGGAGGTAGAGAAGAAGGATTGCTAGGGGTATAAGAGAAGGGGACGACATGGAAGCAGAGAAATGTGAAATCTCATTGTGGTTGGGAGTAGAGACGAGGGGCGATAATGGGGGGAGGAGGGACGGAGCAGCGTGTGGTGTTTGCTTCTTCCTATTCGTTGATGGGTAGGGGTGAGAGAAGGGAGAAACGCGGTGGTGGTGGCGGTGGCGGCAGAGGAGGAGGAGGCGGAGGAGGACGACCGACTCGTTTGAAAGTTGAAACACACGGAAGACGAAGAAGACAAGAAGAAGAGGGGGCGAGTTTGAGGTGGTCCGGTGGCGGTGGTCCCTGAACAAATCTGACTTGCTCACCGCGTTGTGTTCGCGAATCGCGAGTGGGTGTGGATTTGATACGTCGATGGCGATGGTCAAGGGCCGACGTTCCGCCCTTGGCAATTGGAATTTGGTGGCGGAAGCCGCGGAACTTTTGTCGTCCGGGCTGGACCAAATTGCGCTCGTAAGACTTGTCGGAGGAAGAAGCTTCCGCGGATAAGATATCCACACTTCTTTTTTTTATTTTTTATTTAAAAGTTATTACGAGTCTTAAATTTAAAACCATAAATTTAATAAGAAATACTTCAACTCTTTAAGATATCTATCGGTCAATTTCTTCTTCTTCTTAATAAAGTTTTTTTTTTTTTCTTTCAAAAGCATCGTTTATAAGAGGTAAAAAAAGAGTGTAAAAATAGTCGTCACCATGGAAAATTGATGATACAGCAGTGAACGGTCATGTATCAAAGGGTGTATTTGTAGGCTTCTTCTTTTTTTAACTTCGGAATAAAATTAAAATTGAAGTTATTTTCGTGAATAAAGTTAAAATTATATAGTAATTTAAGTAATAAAAATTTATTTGTTAAAATTTATATAGTAATAATGGTGTTAGAATTTGTATAATAATATAATAATAATGATATTACGAGTAATTTTAAAAGTTAAAAAAAATTAAAAATAAATGTTATAAAAAGTGTGCGCTAGTGCATTTTTTTAATTAACATAAATTTAAATTTTATGACATAACCCAACGAATAATATTTTATTATACATTTATACCCTATAGAATAATATTTTCACCGCTACTTATTTTTTAAACCGAATACTGAGAAATAAACCCTCAATTTTAATATGCAACTTTTTATAAAAAATGAATTGAATTATCCAAAATCGCGTGATTCTACCACGTATTTGAACCAGCAAATTCATGTTAATTGCAATATAAATAAGTGCTGAATTTTAATATCACCGGACTAAAGACCAATGAGTAAAACAATTACCATCTATTTATTTATAATCATTTATAAGGATTTATGTCTTTAGAAAATCAACGAAAAGAAATTTTTTTAAAAAAATTTATTATTAAAATATTAAAAATTTAAAAAAAATTATTTTTTTAAATTAAATATAAATTTTTCTAAATTTCTATAACATGTATAAATGGTCTCATAAAAAAATTTATTTTCAAATTTTTAACATTTTAATAATAATAAAAATTTAAATTTTCTTTTTCATATTTTCAATAAATACAATCACCTCATTAATAATAAAATCTGCACACTCCTTTAATCCTCGAGAAATGAAACTGTCAACCGAAAAATTACCTTTTGTCGGTACCGCGAAATCTATTCCGATTGCTCATCAACGCAGCCGTTGTAATTTTTTTTAATGATGGTAAAATTAAAACTTGTTCCACTCCAAACATGTATTTAATTATGATTATTTTAATTAAACAAGTTTTTAAGCAAGCGATGACGAAATCTGAAGACGGCTTTTCACTTTCTGTTCAGCACGTCATGCTAATAAAACTTTATTTATCTTCCAGTCGATGATAACCGCATTGGAGTGGTTACATTCAAACTTGTATTTTTGGACTTTCACACGTTAATATTTAGGGGTAGTTTGGTAATCAGGTATTTTAAGTTTAAAAATTATATAAAATTGAGAGTTAAGCCTATTTATCAGAGTTAAATGTTAAAATAAATTATAAAATAAAAATTTATACATTAATGATGATACATAAGAATTTGTTTAAAATTAAAATTAAGGGAGGTTTGTATCCTTGGAAATCAATGAAAAAGAAAATCTTAAAAAAAAATTATTTTTGAAATGTTAAAAATATTATACACTTTTGATTTTTATTATATATTATAGTTATGTAAAATGATATTTATCAAATATCTGTAATATTTTACGTTAAAATACTATATCAAAAATTTAAACACTATTTAAGAGTTATTTATCATGTACATTTCTTTTCTATTATATACTATTACACAACTACAGTGTATTGTTGCAATATTATTAGTTGTATTATTAAAAATTATACCATTTATTTAATTTTTAATTCCATATAAATCAAAAAATTTCATAATATTTGCAAAAATTATTTTAGCACTACGTGGATGTTGAATTTTTCTAAATCCTATTAATTTTTTTTGTAAAATTTAATTTTAATCAATATAATGTGTAGTTACAGTTATGTACTTATCCTTAGTTTTATTCAACCAAATATCTAAAGTGCATGTTATACATGTCATTATTATACTCATAACATTAATAAGCTCTAATCTAAGCATATTAAATGAATTCATAATATTTAACCTAATAATATTTCTAGATACATGTTTATATTGTGGACAATATGTTTGACTAATATATTCATCAAAATATTTATTACTTCCAAAACTTATTGATAAATCTTCTAAACAAATAAATTTAGCATATAAGTCTCTAACCTTTTGAGACTCATAAGTTCACAAGGTAACACTACCCTTAAAAGTAAAAGAAAGTTAAGTTTGAATAGTTTTATCTTTATTCTTATTTTCATATGTACTAATATGTTTAGTTAAATGACTTGTACTGCTAGACGTTTTGCAAGAGAAGTCGATGTTACAGATATTGCAGAAGACTCGTTCTTCTGAAGTATCGTTTGCCATGATTTTCATCATAATTGTGTACTTCGACCAGATGGAAGTTCTCTTCTAAGACATCCTTGACAGCATAGTTGAAGTTGAAGCTCCAATTATCTCTATTGACGACGTCACTTCAGGAAAGTATTGTTGATGATATTTATAACCTTTAAAACTTTGACCATAGTAGTGTGGTATTGTAATTTGTGAATTATAAGTGAGAAAATTTGAAAAATTAAGATTAAGAATTTGAGAAGAGGAAATTTGAGTTGAAATTGAGATTTAAGAATTGAGATTAGAGGAATTAGGTGAAAAAAATTTTGAACCTAATTCCCTATTTTATAACCGCTTGTTGTTTACTTGCTTGTCGTCGCTCGTTACCCGTTGCCACCTGTTAACCGTTGTAGCCACCCATTCCACATGCCGATTTTTGCTGACTTGCCATCGACCGTTGTTGCCCCTGCCTGCTGAGGTGCCAACTATTGCCACATGGCCCACACCCTCGCACAACAGCTGACCGTTGCCACCCTGCGCTTGCCGACCATTCCACACAGCAGTTAACTATTGTGTGCCCTCTTCTTCCCCTCTCAACCTCTCTCTTCTTCTTCTTCTCTTCTTCCCCTCTTCTTCTCCTCTTCTTCCCCTCTTCTTCCTAGTCAAATGGCCCAAACCCTAATTACAGACTTACAATCGACCCAATGACCAATAGACACCTAGCCATTGGTCGTCGACTCGTCATGCCACTATTGTTGCCTGCCTCCATTGTCGGACCACCCTCGCTTGCCTCTACCAGCCTTGCCCTTGAATTTCAAACCACCAATGAGAATTAATCGATGTTTAAGGATTGTTTGTGCATTAAAAAATTTATGGAAAATAAATTTCTTATGATTTTTAGACCTATTAAAATACTTTTCATTTTTTGATTGAACCTTTTCCACCCTCCACTCTCGCAAATCTATGGGAAAAGGTTATCAATCAATGACACGAGTGAGACATCAACGAGCTTCCACCAATAATAACCTTGTCGATGAATCTTCTTGATGAGCTTCCACCTGTAGGTAAAATGAATGACAACCTCTTTAGTAACATCGTTGCCCTTCTTCTCTTTGGCAATGTCATTGCCACCATGCATCTGTCCTGTCTTTGATTGCTTACACTTCCCATGTGAGTCTTGCTACTTGTTCTCCCTTTGACTTCACCTTCTCAAGATACATGCCACACACACGTCGTATACACGACCGTCGTTACTACTTCACCTTCTCTGAGTGTCGCTGCACTTATGTCGTTGTCGCTCGTCATTAAGATAGGATTTCCAAAGACCATAGGAAAAAGGAAAAAAATAAAAAAATAAAAAAGAAAGTATTATTATTTTTGTTATTAAATCTTGTTAAAATAAAAATAAAATAATATTATGATGAAGTTCTTTTTCAATGAGACTAATGAATTTTTTTTTATATATTTTTATAAAAATTAATTTTTTAATAACTTTTATTATTTCAAAATTTAAAAAATTTTAATATTAAAATTTCTTATTAATTCTCATGGTACATAAATACCTAACAAATCTCCAAAATTTAAAATTCCTTTCAATTCTCGTACTTACATAAATAACTCTCATTTTACAATTTCCCGTTAAATCTCATCATTTGCATTTCCCACATATTCTGAAATTTCCATCATTTCATTTTTTTCTCATTTCTAAATGCACAAACGGACCTTAAAGGGATTTATACTTTTAGAATTAATTAAAAATAATAAAAAATTTAACTATTATTTTCTATCATTTCATACAATTTTTTATTAATTTTAAAAACACAAACCCCCCTTAAATGTCGATCTCTTGGGTTTAATTTGTTTCGATCGAAACCACATGTGTGGCACACGATTAGTTTCGAAAATTTGTAATTACTGGCTATTGCTGTTTGGGTACCGATGGAGACGTCACGCTCCGTTTAAAGTACATTTCGATCTCTCGTATTTTTCATCTTTCAAAAGATAAAAAACGACCTCACTTTTTTCGGCAAAAGCGTCTTTAATTAATGAGGCACGTGTAATTAGACGGAACAATATAATTATCCGTAAAAAACAATTGTACGAGTTTAACCACGTACTTGAAACTGTAATAATAAATTATCTTCTATTTTTGAATATTTCTTTGATATTCAATATTATCTGTAATGTTACTTATTTTCGTTCAAAAATTTTGACGACGGGTTCAAGTATATATATAGTGAAAGAAGTGTAATTTAATTTAGCACCAGAAGAAAACGGTTTTTATCCATTATTAAAAGTTTTAAAATCGTCACTATAAATTCTTATCATCCTTCACTATAAAATGCACCCAGATAGTGATTAGTGATAGATTATTGTATCCATCACTAAAGATGCACATAATAATGCATCAAATAGACTATTTATCGTATTTAACGATGAATTTCTAATTCTATGGTGATGGATTACATAATTCATTACTTTTTTATCTATATATAGATATCTGTATTGTCAAAACTTCAGATAATATAGCAATAGTTTAAACAAGCAAGCCCTTAATACTAAATTTAAAAACCTCATTTTTCTAGATAAGACCAAGAAGTGAAAGGGGAAGACATCATTTAATTTAGTTTTTTTCTTATTTTTCCTACCATTTATTGTCTCATTATCGTTTTTTAATCTAATAAATCTTATTACTAAAAAAGAGACATGTTTCGAGATTTTCAAGACATTAATTCACACTTGCAACTAAAAAACAATTGAATGTTCTCTTCGCCATTTAGTTAGTACATTATCTCATATCACAATTAACTATACACTTGTAGAAATAGGAGGGATTCTTGAATATTAATTAATATCAGACATATTTGACCATAACCAAATAATATTAAGTTGAACGTCTACATTTCAACGTACTTTCAGTATCCATTGTAGTATTTTGGATTTAATTCATTGTACATGCCATCTACTTGATTCAAAAATAAGATATTTATACGATCTCAGAAACAGTTCATCCGATGCACTGCCAAAAACGAGATATGCACTCAGTTCAACCATGGGGAAGGAAGGAAAGAAGAGTAATCACAGCAGCAGCAACAACAACAGCAGCAGCCGAAGAGGGGAAGGTGAAACAGACAGCGTAGCAAACGTCGGGCTGGATTGAAGTTGAAGCAACCAGACCCAAAAGAAAAATAAAAGGCGCATTGACTGTTGATCCGTGTGACGTATAAGTATTTGATTTCAGATGCACCCGACCACTTGCGTGCTGTAGTTATTCATGGATCCGTAGCAGACGCATCAACAGATAGCATCCTTTTGTTTTTGTCTACAAAGTCAATGTTTGCAAGTAATAAGAGCTTTTTTTTAAAGAAAAAAGGTTTCAATTCAAATGAAGTATGAGCTTAATTGTGTCTGCTTAAACAATCTGAGACCTGTTAAAAGGAGCGAGAGTTGTAATTATAATAATTCTTTGGTAGAGAATCGGTATGCGGTTGTAATATTAAAGAATAATGGCGATATTGCATGGAAATACGGTAGTACATGAATAGTACGTTTGATGGTAATTTTTTAAAAACGATAATGTCAAATATGTAATTATCATAATGGTCGCCGCTGCGAATCTTTGACCTAATATGTAATTAAATAAAAATTAAAAAGTTTTTGCGAAACCCAAGCGTGGTTCTCCTTCCTTAACTTGGAATAAATATATTTTCGGACTTTTAAAAAAATTCAAATTAGTTGACGTTGTCAGATCACTTGTTCTAATGAAAAAAAATGAATCAAAGAGAAAACAAGCAAAAACGCATAAACGAAAAGCACTGGGATCTGTAATTTTTACTTATTTTCTGAACTCATTGTTTGAACTAGTTTTTTTTATATATAATTAGGCAAAAACATTCCGCAAAATACTTAACCATGGTCCAAAGTGGAAAGAAAGGCCTACAAATTAAAGTTCGAAATTAATTGTGATTTCATAATTGCTGTCTCCGTCCAATCTGGATCTGTTTCTTCGTCGATTGGTAATTGTACTCTTTTTTTTGACTTATTTTTTGAACAATTCTAGTTTCTTAATTGCTCTCTCCATCTAATGCTCTATCAACACATACATATACCTCTTTTCAAGAAAAAGTCCTTCCACGACCTGTAATTTCCCTTTTTTTTGGACTTAGCCTTTTGACTTAGTAATGGTCAATTATTACAGTCTCTATCTTATGTTACAAACATCTCTCCTTTCAAACAAAAAATAAAAAGTCATCGGGTTATTACCTAATCCCTGCCTAATGCCATGGAATCAGTCGTACGTACACTTTCAGGACAAAGTCAATGTCATATTGACAAAACCTTCTTTACTACCCGCTGGGAAGCTTTTGATTCGATTGACAGATGCGTTCGGTTTGATAGGTTCTATGCACAACCGTAGAAATGAAAGGTTCCTTTGAAAAGCATGTGATAGATTACTGCTGCAAAGGTCCTTCAGAAACGAAAGTACAAACGGAAATTAAACTCCATCCCAGGTAAACGGATGTACAAATTATGTCTGATCATAATACTGAAGACCATTTATCTCCACCTGTACAAGCAATTTTTGACAATTCATATGATCCATTGGACTTCGGCCGCGCATTTGAAATGGAGCTTTTAGAAAGTGCAAAGTGCTAAGCGCGTGGAAATTTAAACCTGCTAGAAGGAAAAACAAACTCCATCTTTATTGACATTTAGGGAGATGTTACATGCATGAATATGGAAATTTTATCTTGTAATTAACAATTATGCACATCTATTTACAGCATATGTATGTATGTATGCATGTATAATCCAAAACATGCACTTACCATCATTAACCTGTTTTAATCAGTAGCTGAAGCTATGCCAAGAATGACTTGATGTCTGCTCAAGAAAGAAAGAAAAAGAACTACCAGACTTTTCCATAACCCTTATTTCTTAGGCTTGCTATGCAGACTTAGAGAATCAGCATCAGAAAGCATATTAACCACTTCGCGCATGGTTGGACGCACAGATAGTAACTTGGCGGTGCAAAGGATTGCAACCTTCAACACCTTGGTCATTTCCTCCTCCCATGAATAGCATACCCTGTGATCAAGAATTTCTGATATGTTGCCACCATTAAGACGAGCAGAAACCCAGCAAACTATATCTTTCCCCTCGTCATACTCTGGTTCAATTGCACACCGTCCAGTTACCAATTCTAGCAGAACAACACCAAAGCTGTAGACATCACTTTTCTCGGTCACTTTTAGAGAATAGGCAAGCTCTACAATAACACAACAGAATATATCAATGAACTTGACTTTTTAAATGGATTGTACAAAAGATAAAGTAATTTTGAAGTGAGAAAAAAATCAAGTAATGATCATTCCAAGATTTTAGATAGAAAGAACGGATAGATAGAAGCACTAACTACCATCAAAGAATTATGCTATTCCTTTCAATTGAAAACTACTCAAAGAGTGGAAAGTGAAATCTTAAACATGAAAATCACCAGGAGCCATGTAGCCATGTGTACCAGCAAAACTGCTCAAGTCCACCTGATGTGTAACCTTTGCAATACCAAAATCAGATATCTTTGCTTCATAATCCTCATCCAGCAAAATATTTGTAGACTTTATATCTCTATGGATGATTGCTGGTGAACAATCATGGTGAAGGTACATTATACCTTTAGCAGCACTAATTGCAATCTTGTACCTTTGGTTCCAATCCAATTCTAGTTTTCCACCCTTCAACTCGGGATGGAGAGCTTGATGCAAACTGCCATTAGGCATGTATTCAAAAATGAGATAGTTGAAAGAACCTGTTGTCAAATAGGCATATAGCTTCAATATATTCTTATGTCTTATCTTTCCCAGTATCCCCATTTCTGCTATTAACACCTTGGCTTCACTTTCTTTCCACAATTGCTTGACAGCAACTGTCACTCCAGTTCTCTTTGAATACAAGCGATAAACCTTACCAGCACTGCCACTGCCAATCAGATTGTCCTCCCTAAGATTGCAGATTTCCCCAGCATCAAACTCTGTGGGATAAAAGGATTCCATCTTCCACTTTGGATTGTGTTCATTACCTACCTCCAAACTCTTCTCCCTTTGGGCCTCATCAGGTTTAAAGCTCCTACATTGAATGACAGCCAACCCAACTAAAAGTAGCATCATTATCGACAATATCACAGAAACGATGATCAGACGTTTCTTAATCTTCCTGTGCTTATGAGAGTGGCAAACAGCCATGTCATGATTTCCATGGTTAACTGATTGCTGATCCGTACAAAGACCTTTATTACCTGAAAAGGCCCCACCATCAGTAACCATCAAAAGCCCAGATGGAACAACTCCAGATAGGTAATTTCGAGAGAGATCTATGGAGCTTAGTTTTAGTGATTGTAAACCTCCTGGAATTGAACCTTGTAGCATGTTTCGTGATAGGTTCAATGAATTAAGAGACATTAGATTGGATAGCTCTTGAGGAATCCTACCACTCAAAGAATTCCTGGCAAGATTCAAGTCCACCAAATTCTTGCATTCACCAATTTCAGGTGGTATTGACCCTACCAAGGCATTTCCTTCCAGATGTAGAGAAGTGAGGTGATCTAATCCACCAAATTGGAAAGGAATTTCACCAGAAAGTGAGTTATTATAAGCAATGAGCTTCTGCAACTGGGAGAGCTTACCAATCCCCATGGGAAGTTCACCAGAGAATCTATTGTTCTGCAGGTACAATTGAGTCAAGCTTTTTGACGCACCAACATCTGAAGATATCCCTCCAATGAATTCATTATCTGCAATGTCTATAATGGTTGCAGATGGTAGTTTCCATAAACCCTCTGGTATCCTACCGCTGAAGAGATTTTGGCTGATTCTAAACCTCACCAAAGACTTGCACTCCACATAAGAATCAGGGAATTCTCCTGAAAAGTTGTTCTCCAATGCAAGCAAGAAGATTAGCTCATTATTTTGACACAAGAACCTTGGGAATGGTCCAGTGAAATAATTTTCAGATATGTCAATGCTTCTGAGAGGTGAGAAGCGGCCTAAGTTAGCAGGAAATTCTCCAGTGAAAGCATTTTCATAGACAGATAGTGCCTCAAGGTACTTCAGATCACCAAGACCATTAGGAAATCGGCCATGGAAATTGTTTCTATATAATTGTAGAATTCTGAGCTGCTTCAGATTGCCAAACTCAAGAGGAAGCTCACCTCCAATTTGGTTCTTGGAAAGGTCCAGTTCCCGTAACATGGTAAGTTCAGAAAAGTTCATTGAGATCTCCCCAGTTAAATTGTTTGCATACAGCTCAATCTTGAAGAGGTTGCGAAGGTTTGAGATTGCTCTAGGGAATGGTCCAGACAGCTGGTTACGGGAGAAATCCATGGTTCCCAATGATGTCAATCTAAAAACAGAAAGTGGTATCTCTCCCACAAGATTGCATTGTCCTAAAAACAGCCATGTAAGGTTCCTCAAGTTTCCAATATTTTCAGGGACAACCCCTTCCTTGAAAGTGTTCTCCCCAAGCCCTAGCTGAACAAGCTCACGAAGGTTTCCCACCCATTGTGGGAATTCACCAGAGAATTGGTTTGTTGACAAGTCCAGAACCTTCAAATTCTTCAGAGGGGAAAGGTCTGGTAAGACACCTGTCATGGCATTGTTTGAGAGATTAAGAATTTGAAGGCTACTGCAATTCAGCAAATGTAGAGGTATACCACCAGAGATTTTATTCTGTCCCAGATCCAAAGAAATTAAGCCAGGCAATCTAAAGACAGAAGGTGAGATCACACCAGAGAGTGACAAGTTCTTAAGCATTATACCGGTAACAACACCGGAATTTCTGTCACAGGTGACACCAAAGAACTGGCATGGAGGTTGAAACTCTTTCCAACTATCAAGGTACTTAGTGGGATCCTCTAACTTCTTTTTGAATTCAAGGAGCAAATGATTTTCAATTGTCTGAGAGCATGCGAGTTGAATAGTGGAGAGCACAAGAAGAGCTAAGATCAATTGTGAAAAAAATAGATGCTTTGCCATTGCTGCAAAAGTAGCAACTTCACAACAGTTCCACAAACCTGTGTGAAATGAAACAAATATAAGAAACAGGCAGCACAAAAAACAGTTAACTATTGAAACAACAGAAGATACAGTTTGATGAGATGGGGGACACTAAGATTCTAGAAGTTCGGTTCAAACTAGAAATCATGTTATTTCAGAACCATCACAATTAACCGTCCAAGCAGTGAAGTAGCCATCTCTTATCAATGAAGTAAAAGAAGGTTTAAAGGAACAGAACTCTACATAGTATAGGGATCATTTAATTCTTTTTCTGGAAGAATGGATCATAATCATATCACATATATGGGATAATCACATTACATACTTTACATAATCATATCATACAAGTGATTCATTCTAATAAAAAATCATAACCATACTTGGTCAATTTAAGCTATGAACGAAATCTTGTTGTAAATCTCTAAATGTATTTAGAACATTATCTGATGCTATCCAGTAAAAGGAGGAACTCTTTGGATATGTCTCAATCAATCACGGTACAATGCACCAGGCTGTCTATTCCACAGTTCAATTCAATCATAATTACAGCCACTGCTGGAGAGAAGAGATATTGGAATGGGAATGGCAGTAAAAATGCCAAAGTCTGTATTTTTCTCCTCACTTTGTCGATGATTCAGTTTAATGTTCAACTGATACCATCCATGTGAGAGTTTCCACATGATCTCACATGGATGGTATCAAATGAAGAGTGGCCTGAATGTTTTAAAGAAATTCACATGGTCATGGAAGAAGGCTGTTACTAGACAAATTAGCTTGTCACACATTTTATAGAGAAAAAATGCATTTGTCAATTCAATATTTGTGTTACTAGTCTAATAATCTAAACTATTTATTCCAGTGTGATTTTTTCCAAACACCAATGCTCAATATAACGAAGTACATTGTTCATCCAAATTGCAGCTTCTTAGAAAATTGAAGGTAAGGTTCATCGTTTGTTATCATAGAATTTGGTATAGAACAATGCCACGGGCAGAGGAAAGGATAGATGACCAAAAAAAGAATATATCAAATGGAGAAAAGAAGTAAACCAAAGAAGATATTTTGCAGTAAGATGAAGAGGGTACAATGTGATTTAATATGAGTAGCAAGTAATGGATACATAAACTTCAATCTAACCACCAAAAAGACATAAATAGAGTACAAAAATTAAAGTGACCTGTGTGATGGACCTACGTTCAAATAGAAGCACACTATCCTCAGAACAGGGAAAACATCCTTGTCGCACAGGTTCTGGTGGTATACTTCCAAGATACAGCACTTCCAGAGAAGCCAAATCTTTTTGACAAGACAAGAGCACTCTGATTTGCCATGTCACAGCTGTTGAAGAGAAAGAGATTATTGGTCACATGTGAAGTGAAAGGAGGAGTAACATCGTTGATGGAAATAGTAGACGGAAGACAATAGATGGGTAGGAAGAGGGATGATGACAGTGAACGACAAGATGAACATAGCATAAGTCGAGTTGGATCCTCTATCTCTAAGTTTATCGAATGTAATCCATGCTCAAAAATGCCTTTCAAAGGCTTAATAATGGATTTTTCTTACCTCATCACTATTCACTTCCTAATCAAAAGAGAGGACCAAACATCTTCTCTAACAAATTTTGACTAATCAAACAAAAAGGGTTGATTCAAAAATTCTCGTTCACCACTTCGGAAAGTTCTCCAATGAAAATGCAGAGCTTTTAAAACAAATGAAAATGAAAAATGGAGTACAAACTTGTTTTTGATTATGATAATGTTTGTATTAGAATATAAGACAAACTAACACTGAAGCGCAAACTTATTAGACAAGAAATAGCAGAGAAAGTTTATGAATCCAAAAAATGATAATATACTTTATTTATTCCGAAACCCGTTTTTCCAACCGTTTGGGCATATAAGGCAGCCTTGCCAATGCCTAATCACGAAAAAAACCAGAATGTCAGCCGAAAAACCAAATTCTATACTTACTCCCCCAAAAATTAAAAAAACGATCTTTTTATGTAAAAGTGAAAAAGTGATTCCCAAAAGAAATCCTTCCGGCCTTGAGAAAGCAACTCCCCAAGCGAAAGGAGGCAACCAGGGAGTAACGCGATTCGGAGTTTAAATCACGAACACAGCAATATGTTACCGCAAACCAAAAAGCGACCAAAAGGCAAGAGCACCAAATCTAGGGCCAAGCCCAGCACGAGCGAGATGGAGGAAAGAATGCAACTTCATCATCTTCCTTCCTCACTCTCCCGCCAATTCTCCAACCCCGTGAAAGACACCATGCGGGGAACACAATGGGTTGAGGTGGTCGCCATTAGATGCAAGAAGATCGACGGAAAGAGGTGGAGACGTGCGCGAAGACGATGTGTGGGGAAACAAATGGTGTAGAGTGGGGAAGAACACAGGCAGCAGACACCACAGACCCACGCCCATCCTGCTTCTGCCATTTTAACTCTACCGAAGACTTGAATTCTCTGAACAAGCAGTGTCAAATTATTATTATACCCTTATATTTTTAATCTTTACATGAAAATGTTTTCTTTTTGTTTTATTTTCCAAAGACATATGTTGGCGTTAGTAATTAATGGATGAGCATTATAAATTTAGTACAAACTTGTTTTTTATTAATTTATTGATTTGAACTTAGAAACTGTAAGAACAGTTTCACGTCCGTGAAGCGCAAGTAAGGAAGATCGGATAATATATAGAAGAAGGTAAAAGATGATGATCGATGTCAAAGTCATGCTCAGTTTTTGGTCGGCAAGTAATTGGACGGCGCTGGTGATTCAGCTTACCAAAAACTGATGTGTAATTAGAGAGTATATATGGTTAGTTTTTTCTTACTTCAATTCTATATAATCTTAAGTTCATCTCAGACGAAAAGATCGAAACGCAATCTATGGTTAGTCGAATGTCGATGTTCAGCTGCCTAACGCCGTATCAATCATCGTCAGCTATACAGTGCAAGATTTGGCAAGGGACCGGAAGCGTACGTCGTTTCTCGATCAAGCTGTGCTTTATTGGACCCATACGGTCCGCGGTAGAGAGAGAGATGCAAAGGTGATGTTTGTCAAGAAAAATAATCTCG